>PVKZ01002233.1:0-249946 GCA_004027375.1 Macroglossus sobrinus | reverse complement strand
TGGATTTGTGTAGATAGAAAACAGATTACCCTCTAAGGAAGTTTTATTGACAGAGGGGTCTTAAGGACAGAACCTTTTGATAATTGAGGAGTGGGGAAGAGGAAGTGAAAGCAACATGTAGACAGGCAACTAATCATAAATTTGAAGAGGATGTTGGTATTTTCCAGTTCAAGAAAGAAGAGTTTAGGGGAGGGTGGGGCGGGGAGAGGGGGGGAAGTGATGGTCAGAATTGTGCAGTGTGGACCTGAAGCGGGTAGACGAGAATTAGGACCAAAAAGAGGCCTTTGGATTCAACCAGAAAGAGATAATTAGTGGCTGTAGATAGCACAATATGGCCCCTTAAAACAACTTAATCCTTATCTCCAGAATCTGTGAATATGTTCTGTATGCAGCCAGGAAAAATTAGGTTGCTAGTCAGATGACCATAAAATAGAGAAATTATCCTTGGTGGTCAGGGTGGTGTTGTGGCCAATAATGAACAGACCAAACCAAGTATGCTCTCAAAGACTGTTTATTAGCCGGCGGCTGTCCTTGCTAGGAGTAGCCCTGAACAATCATCATGTCCAGTTTGTATACAATTAATTGTTTCTCATGCCAGGCAAGCGAGCAGGGCAACACAAGCTAAAATTGGCAGTTAGTGTATAAGCTCATTGTTACATTGTTACAAATTTCATGATTAATGGGAGGCGGTTAAGGGTTCTGGGAACTAGGCCTTTTTGCTTTAGTTAAAATTACTAACGTATAGACCTCCTTTGTCTGATTTTCAAGCTTTTTTTGATTAACTCTTTCCTTATCACATTTCAGCAGGCTGTCACAGTGGATCAAATGTAATCACAATTATTTTTAAAAGATGAAGAGGGAGGCAGAGGAATGTTAGAGTGACGTGATTTAGATGTTGGAAGATGCAGCTAGCTATTGCTGGCTTTGAAAGTAAAAGGCGGCCACAAGTCAAGGAATGCTGGGGTCCTTAGGAATCTAGGAAAGGCAAAGAAACTGATCCTCCATTGGAGCCTCGAGAAAAAATGCAGCTCTGCTGACACCTTGTTAGCCTAGTGAGACTCATGTCAGATTTCTGACCTCTGGAACTTTATGATAATAAATTTGTGGTGTTTTAAGCCATTGAGTTTGAGGTGATTTGTTACAGCTGTAATAGGAAACAAATATAGTAATGGGAATCTCTGTAGAATTTTGGTGGTAGTATATTGCAGTGAATTTGTTCTCCCTTAGTCCTTAAAGAGTCTCTGATGAGAAAAACTGGAAAGCCAGGGTTGTTAATCGCCGATCTAAAGTCTAACCTAAATTACTACTGAGAATGACATTCCAATATTTTAGTCACACTAGGGCATACATTTCATTCCATCTTTGCTATTCCATAGGCAGGCTAAATATAGACCTAAACTTGATCAATAAGTCTAGAAATAGGATTTTTCCCCCTTCCTTTTTGAAGCTGTTATTTTTAAAATTGTAGTTAATTACCTATACATCCCAGCTAAAGTCTTCTAACCAGGGAGTATTCATCAGTGATTGGGAAATAAATCATAACATGATTTTTTTTTACACAGCTATTTTATTCAATTCCGTTTCATAGATGATAGAACTGAAGTTCAGAGAAAATAAGTGAGATATTGTGTCATACTGACATCACTCATCTGCTATGGCCAGAGGTGGCCTGGAGCCCAGAGATCCTTTTTCCACCCAGTGCTCTCTCTCTTTCTCATAATTACAGCTCTAAGTCTGGCTTTTGGATTGGATTGCTTCTGGCCTTAGATAAACTTATCCATCCTCTGAAGCAGTATTACAGATGAGAAGATGGTAGCAGTGGAAAGATAGCAGTAGCCCTTCCCCCATATTCCATCACTTAGAGACAATCTCATTGTTACCAGAGCAACACAAAACAGAAAATGGTGATAGAAAACATGTATACTCCTTATGTGTGTTAGACACTTGTAAACTTCTGTATGCATAGTAATTTGTTTAATTATCACCATAATTTTTTGATGTAGATAAATTTTTATTACAGATGAAATCCTGAGGCACACAGAGTTTACTTGCTCAAGATTGTATAGAGGGCAGAATGGATAAAAATGGATGTCATCCTTAACTTTTGTTTAAAACTATGATTTTTTTTCTCAAACTTTTTATTTTGAAAATTTTCAAAAGTACAGAGAATTTGAATAATACAATGAAAATCCATATACTTCTTTCTAGATTCAGCAATTTTTCTATATGTGACACATTTACTTTATCTCCATTTATGTGTATGATCATTTGAAAATAGGCATCATGACACTTTAGCATCCTTTATTTTAAAAAAATCAGATCAGTCCTATCTAAGACTTCTGAACACTTTAATTCAGAAAGTTATTACAACACAACTTCACATTTAGGAGAAGTCACAAAAAAAGCGAGGAAGGAAGGAGAAGACATGACAGTTGAAATTGTGCAGGACAGTAAAGTTAGCTCAAATATCTAACAGCTAGTTATGTGCTCAGCACTTTGCACATATTAATTTTCGAAACAACCCTGTGATGTAGGTAATCTTATTCTCATTTTACAGATAACCATAGATGGAGGTAACTTGCCCAAGGCCAGCCAATTAATACATACATATATATATATATTTAACTGCCTCTGTTAAATATATATTTAACTGCCTCGGCAGAGCTCATTATAAACCGAGGCAGTTAAATATATATTTTTAAAATTTGAAGGATGCTGATATATCATGATGGCTACTTTCAAATGATTATGCACACGTAAGTAGAGATGTGGTCAATGTTGATAATTGTTGAATCTAGAAGGTAAGTATCTAGGTGTTCGTTGTACTATTCAAATTCTCTATACCTTTAAAAGAATCTAATAAATTCTAAAGTTTGAGCTCTTTTCCACTTTGTGCCTTGGTAAATATTTCGTGGGGAAAAAGGATTTTTGCTAACAAACTTTCTTACAGGAAAATCACATTTAGTAGGAAACATTTACGTGGATACCCAACTCAAAACGATTTTTCTTTTTTCTTTTTCCTTTTTTTTTTTGCTCGTTTGCTTAACTTTCTTTGAGACCTACAAGCCAAATCCCGACGGAACTGAAAGTGCCGGAGGAATAGGGGAGGTGAGAGCAAGGTAGAGGTGGTCGCGTGATGTTGCCGCGACCCGCGGCCCAGTGGATTCTGGGAATTGTAGTCTCCCAGTCATACCCGGCATTCCCGTTCAGGGCCTCGGGAGAGCACGACTAGGCTCCCAGAAGCCTCCGGTGCAGCTCGCAGGGAACGCACTTCCTGGGACGCAGAGAGGGAGACGCTCTCAGAGGCTCGTCAGTGTGGGCGAGCAAAATGCCTTGGCTGTGAGAAACAGGTAGGTGTGGTCAAGAATGTTCTGATTTCTGGGTCTTTCGCATAAGTAGTTGAAGATTTTGTGTAAAATATCTAACTCGAGGGGAAGGAATCAGGGACATTGAAAAATGCTGACCACATTTGTGGAAATTGAGTGAGGAGAGGTATTTGATAAAGCTTTAAATTTTTGTATTGTGTAGTATGGAAATACCAAGATGTATTGCGGGAGCAGCCAAGGGCTTGGGGCTGGGCTAGCCTGGTGTGTGCTCTGTGGAACTGCAAGTCGCTATTTTTGAATCACCAGCTGCTGCTGGTTGTGTAATGATGACCTGCTCGAGGTTCAAACCCACTCACTGTTGCAGGGATGGGCTTGTTCTGAGAGCTTTAACAGTCACTGTTGCGGTCTCTTTCCATTGGCTCTAACCTGGAGAGCCCTACCCCCACACCACCAAGGCCCCCCCCCCCCCGCCTTTTTCTTTCTGCCAGCTCTGGTGCACTTAAGGACGTTAAATCAGAGATGGGGAGAGGAGAGGAAGGTGAGTGTGGATTGCTCTTTAAGCTTGGTTTGCTTTCCTCTGAAGCCCAAGTTCTGTTACAAGCCTTGGAAGGGGCCTCCACTACGTTAGAGAAGGACCAGAATCGGTGCCCCCACTTAAAATAATTGCTCAGGGATCTTGGAGTGTGTTTTTAAATGTAAAATGATTTCCCTTAACTTTAGAGGGAGCAGTTATACTTGATACCAATTCAAGAAACATTTATAAAAGAAAAATATAATTTGATTGAAATCTCTTCCATGCAGACTGTTCTGGACAGCATTCTACATAATGATCATAATAGAGGCTAGTGATAAACACCTTAATCCAGGAAGTCCTCAGGCGTTTACAAGTTTTCATTCTCATCCTACCTATCAAGATAAATGGTATTTGACGAGGAAGTTACTGATGTTTAAAAGATATTGGAAACATTTAAATGGCAGGTTGAGCCATTGGTGGAACTGTAAACTCAAAAAAGCATTTTAATTGCAAATTTTAGGATTCACAGTGCCAACCAACTTGGTCTGCTTTTGTTGTCAGTATCCTTTAAAAAGGTATAAGAGAAACATAATGAATTTCTTTTACTTCCAAGACAACTAATTGCACAACGTTTCCTAGGCTCTCTTTATTCTTTCACTATAGTCATGAAAGGGATTTAAAAAGTTATTAAATGTTGAATTTATTTCCAAGACAGTATCCTTATTCCTTTATCTTCTCATATCATAATTTTCTTTTGTATGTTACATATAATGTGAGAATTTAAGAATAAACTTCCTTAAAAAAACTTAATGCCCACCTTTTTTGGTACAACATTTCATTGGTTTTAGATGATTGCTAATCATTTTTTCTAATTCCAGTGAATTCAAATTGAGTTTTAAAGAAGTATATTAATTTGGGGCATTTTTCCTATTTATTTAGGCCTGGATCATTTCTACTCTGTTCAGATGTGCGTGTATTTCTTCTAAGTTAATTAAAGTTGTTTTAGAACTATTCAGTTACCTCAGAGAGCAAAGAGTAAGTATATCCTTTGATTATATTATATTTCTCTTTTTGCTACTTGCTACCATATATCAGATGACATGTTTTTCTCTTGTTCAACAAAATAGTTACAGGACAGACCTCCCTTTTGAGTGCATTGATGATCTACAGTTTCTAAGAAAACCCAAATTACAGGTAGAAGGGACTGCTACTGTTACCATCAAGAATTAATATAACTGCTGTTACATGTGTTCTTATTATCTGTTCCTTGGAATTGTCTCTGAAAAAATACATAGTAATGGGTTCTGTGAATTCCTAAAGCTCTTAGCTACTATTCCTGCTCCAGACTTCTTTGAACTCTGTTCAATACCACAGAACAGATAGCCTTTTGAAAATATTTTTATTTGAGATGATATCTTTGATAACCTTTCACTGGGTACCAAATTTTATCCATCTACTTCTCTGAAAGTCACTGTGGAACAGGTAGTCAAATGACAAATATGAAGTGGTTGTTTTGAAACAGTGTTCTTATTTGGTTTGGTTGGTAACTACAAAGAGAATTTTGTGTCATTATTGTTATATGGCTGTAATCATCTGTGGTTGTTTGCTGAGAGTTCAGAAGAAAAGCATGTTCCTAGCTAAAGAAAGTAATTCTAATAATAATCATTACAAACTTAAATTTTTGACCATATTCTATCTTACAAAGGGCTTTACTAGTCATGATCTCACAGTTACCTTGGGGGGCATTTTACAGATGTATATTTGAGGTTCAGAGGATGTAGCTGTCTTGTCCAGTTTGTAAATGGGAAGTTATGCCTGGTCTTTAGGTCTTTGGTCTCCTTGACTACAATACCAAGCTGCTTCTCAGATGGAAACATCTGTACATATGACCCAGTTCAAGGCTGTTGCACAGCTATAGTTCATGAGTGCTCCTTAGATTTCTTAAAGTGTTTTCTTAACCATGCATGCACATTTTCCACAGTCCCTAATAAGCGGTTTTCATATGGCAAAAAGATGTTTTTCCTTATTGCTACTTTAAAAATAAAATATAAATACAAATATAATTGTTTAGCTTTGATAAGAAAACATTAATGTGATATATTAACCACTCTTAAGAGGGGTATTAATACATAACATACTTATGTTTCCAATGGATAACATACTTATTAAGTTGAAAACACAAGTAACAACACAGCCATAATTGATAGACTCCTTAACCATTGTGGAACTTAATGAATTTAATCGATGTTGCTAAACTTAGCTATTTCTAGAAGCATAGTGTGTATGTAAAGAACTGGGAATGGCCTCATTTTTCTTAGGAAGTTTCTAGGGGAAGAAAATGAACTTTTAAAAAATGGGAGAGACTTTGCCAATAAAGATTGGAAAACAGGAGCACAGTCTAGAAGAAGCTTGGAGGCTTCAGAACACAGGATATGAATGAATGGTACTGTTGTTAATAGAGAAAATTTATCAGTTTCTGTATCCTGACCATACTCATAAGGACCTTTCATTTGCTTATTCATTTAATAATAATTGAGCGCCTTCTATGCACCAGTGTTGCACACAGTGAATAAAACAGAAGGCTCTCTGTCCTCCCAGAATTCAGTCTGGTGGGAAAGATAAATACGAACAAGGAATCATAAGCACAATAGCTGGTACCAAAGAAAAAATACAAAAGTGCTACCAGAGCATATAACCAGGGAGCAAGGGACGGTTAAAGGGAGGGGAAGGAAGGGCACATAAAGGGCTAGGAAACTAGAAACTAGGAGAATTAATACATGTTAGCAAAGAATAGAATGGGATTAAGAGGAAGAATTGCATGAAGAAAAGCTCACATAACGAAGTTAAAAAGTGGAAAATTGAGAAGTTTTAGGTTTTTGGAAAGTAGTATAGCTATATAGGCTGCAGTGTGTGAGGTGGGAGAGTGACACATAAGGAGATTGAGAATTTGGCAGGAACCAGATGATGGGATTTGAAACTTTAGAAACTTTATTCTGAGGGAAATAAGAAGTCCCTGAATGGTAAGAAATGTAGTGAAATCCGGTTTGCATTTGAAAAACATTCTGGATTCAAAATTAGTTGGTGCATTGCACAAGAGTAGAGGTCTTTTTACCCTCACAATATGAACAGATACTAACCCGAGAGTCAGCATTATCTTTTAGTTCCAAATCGCTAAACATATTTCTCCTCTCACCTGTCTCTATAAAATGTTACTTCATTCCTCTAGTGGGATATAGACTTTATCAAATCATGTATAGATGGAGTTAAGAATGGCATAAAAAGTAAAGCAGCAGAAAAAAGTTACAAAGAGCAAGGACATTCCAGCACTGAAATTTACCTAAAGAATTGAGATTAATTAATATTACCTTCTGAAAAAAATGTCATAATATTCTTGTCGGCTCTGTAAACAGGACTTATAGTCATTGGGATCTGAGCTAAGAAGCCTTCAACAAAAGCAAGTTCAGGGGACTTATATATCACTTGTATTGATTTGATGCAGGATAAACTTGAACACCCTTTATACTGAAATAAATATTGACCCAACTCTGTTCATTAGTGTAATTTGATTGTCTATAGGCTAAGAACTACAGGAATTTATTAATAATAAAGTAATTCATTCTGATCTTGGTTCTCATTCCATTTGCATTATAGGAATCAGTGGTACAGGGCAGTTTAGTTAGAGAAATCTTAGTTACATTGATATTCCAAGTATTCGTCCCATACCTCTGAAAGCAAGAAGGAATTGTGATTGGGTTAGGACTCTGGTTAGGTATTTGAAGGAGTTCTGAAGTTTTGAAAGAGCTTTTTTTTCTTATGTCTTCACAACTTTGATCAAATCATCATTGTCTTTCATTGCTCAGTGTTCCTCTAACCCTGGATGATATATTTTTATGAACAGGTACCTTATTGGTTCACTTCATTTAATACCGAATAGTAACCACACGATATATAGTAATAATACAGCTGATCCACTGTCAGAATTTTGGGTTCTTATAAAACATCATATTCTTTCCCTCAGTATGACTGTTAATACATTTGGGCAACGTCTATATCTTAGTGGCCTCAGCATCCCTCCAGGGCTTAACAATGTTTTGCATGTGTTAGATACTCAGTAAATATCTATTAAATGAATGATTGCTTAGTAAGGCTACTTCTTTGCCCAATTGTAACCTACCTTTGTGAGTTCCTGTGGTCTTGGAATAGGACCCAGTATTCATTTATTTAAATATTCTCTGAATGACTTATGTGCCAGGCACTGTGCAAGTTGCTTACATTGTATGGGGAGACACGTGAATGAGCAAAAACCAACAGGAAGCTGAATTTTGGAGCTCGATGTCATTCTTTCGTAGCCTTTTCCGCTATAAATATCCTCAAACCTACATCAGCATTTCCATTGCTGGACCAAGGTGGTTGGTTGCTAAAATTAAGATAGTTTCTTTTTTTCACCCAGTTTGCATGAAAAAAATAAACCAAGACTACAGTTCCTTTGTTTTGCTTTCATCCATAGCATTTTCTTAAACAGTTGCATCTTTGGTAATACTGACAGAAGACAACATGATATACAAGTAGTAAACTAATGGAGAAATTTAGAACTAATTATGTTTATTTAACTTGAGGACCTTAAAAAATAGTCACTTCTGCTTAAACTCTGATTTTATATTGTACATATATATGTGTGTGTATATAGGTGTGTACACATACCTATATATTTCCTGCTAGCAAAATTATTCCTAGTTGATAGGATTAAATATAGAAATACATTGTTTTCTAAAGAAATTGTACCTTCACATTTGAACACATTTGATCAAGTCCTAACCCAGTTTCATAGTATTTTGGTCATGGTCTTCTCTCTGACCCCTGAGCTCCTGGGAGTGCCACTCCATCATCTCAGTAGATAATATTTGACTCTATAAAAGACAATGGATTCTTTAAACCTAAACTGTATCCAAAAATAAGAATATTCTCAGCTTCACCCCTTTGTCATGATCTGACTAAAAGTAATAAATGTGCTACTCATTAAAGTAGTTGCGTTCAGTTGCTTCATAGGAGGCATGATAAAAGGCACAGAAAGTATATTTGAGCAGTGTTTGGAGAGTGACTTTTGAAGAAATTAAAGCTGAATAAACATACTGATTTTTATAATTTGTCATATACTGTAAAAGGACATAGCCTTTTAATTGGGGATGAAATAAAGGCCTGGCTCCTTTTCTTCTTTTCATTATAATAACACTGAAATAGGTTGTCATTACTTCAGAAATCTTCTACATTCATCTTATATGAGCAGTAATGTTACAATAACCAAATGGTATATTTGTTTAATAAGCAATAACAATAGTATAATAACCTGCAAATCATGTAAGTCATCTCAAATTGGCCAGAAAGTGGCTGAGCAGAATAATTTTGAGATCTTTGTTCTCATCTTTCCATTTGACTAACTCATTGAAGGGGAATCCATTTATATTTTGTAATTTTCCGGTATCCCTAGTATATGAGAATGAGATGTTTTTCTTATTTACCATTTACTCAACAAATGTTTTTGAATTGCTCCAGTATGCCAAGCACTGACCAGGTAACTGAGTGCTAAGTAGTTGTTAACACTTGCATTGCACTTAGAACATGCCAGACATATTTTAAGCACTTGATATTGTATTAACTCATAGATAAGAGTTAATAATTCATATATATGACTACTTAGAACAGCCCTATCAGGTAGGCACTTTCCCCATTTTACAGATCAGAAAAATGAGACACAGAACTTCTGTAGCTGACCACCCAGGCTCACTCTACTAGTAAGTGGGAATTAGAACCCAAGCAGTCTGGCTCAGAATCTGCCCTCAACCGCTCTGCTGTCCTGTAATGCTTCTTTCCATACACCTTTGTCCTTTATGAGCCACCTTCACCTCTGTTTTGTGCTAGTCTCATTTTGTATTTGCATGAGCATTTGAGTCTGAATATGAGTTGTTTGTAGTTGATGGCTGGTGAGTGCTCTGACTCTATATATTTGAGTGCCTGACACATGAAAGTACTTAGTATATGTGTGTTGAATGAATGATTATTGATAACCAAGAGAATTTCAGATGTGATGTTAAGAGAATTTGAAATTATTTTGGTTGTGTCTCTGATTTGCTGTGAAGAAAAATACTTGTCTAAAGACTTTAATTACTACATGACCCAGTCAGTGGTAACCCAGTGTGTGTTTGTATGTGCCTGTGCTGTGAAGTCACATACACTTGTATTTATATACACTCACATTGTACATATAGAGGATATCAGGACAGAATTTCCTCTTACTGATATCATTAGTTGTGTTGCCAGTCAGCTCCACCTTTTCTACTCTGCTCTCCTATTGTCCCCTCATAATTTGTCCTCTTTTGTGTCCACCCCCCAGTCTGACTGACAGTTCTGCACAAGCCTGCCTGCCATGGGCTGTCGGGATGTCCACGCAGCCACAGTCCTCTCCTTCCTATGTGGAATCGCCTCGGTAGCAGGCCTCTTTGCAGGGACTATGCTTCCCAACTGGAGAAAATTACGACTGATCACATTCAACAGAAATGAGAAGAACCTGACAGTTTACACAGGTCTATGGGTAAAGTGTGCCCGATACGACGGGAGCAGTGACTGCCTGATGTACGACACTACTTGGTACTCGTCAGTTGACCAGCTGGACCTGCGAGTTCTTCAGTTTGCCCTGCCCCTCAGCATCCTGGTTGCAATGGGTGCCCTGCTGCTCTGCCTGATTGGAATGTGTAACACAGCCTTCAGGTCCTCGGTGCCCAACATCAAACTGGCCAAATGTCTGGTCAATAGTGCAGGCTGCCACCTGGTGGCTGGGCTGCTGTTTTTCCTGGCTGGTACTGTGAGTCTCTCGCCATCCATCTGGGTCTTCTTTTATAATATCCATCTAAACAGGAAGTTCGAGCCGGTCTTTACATTTGACTATGCAGTATATGTCACTATTGCTAGTGCTGGGGGCCTGTTTATGACTTCCCTTCTACTGTTTATTTGGTACTGTGCATGCAAATCTTTGCCTTCTCCTTTCTGGCAACCACTGTACTCCCATCCTCCCAGTATGCATACTTACTCACAGCCCTATTCAGCACGCTCCCGCCTCTCTGCCATTGAAATTGACATTCCAGTAGTTTCACACACCACTTAATGGAGAAATAGTTGTTAAAACTATTAGCCTCACATTTCCCTTGTATAAAGAGCTGTTTTGGATAAATATACATTTTTTTTTGTTTGTTTCTAACCAGTCTATAAAGCCAAATTTGTTATG
Source organism: Macroglossus sobrinus (assembly GCA_004027375.1). Lineage (NCBI taxonomy): Eukaryota > Metazoa > Chordata > Mammalia > Chiroptera > Pteropodidae > Macroglossus > Macroglossus sobrinus. Next base: position 238,830 of record PVKZ01002233.1, on the reverse strand, counting down.
TCCTGGTAGAATGAAATGCTGCTAGTTTTATGAAAAGTACATTATTTTAAAGGTGAATCATTCCTTTTATCTTGCTTCTTATGCTAGGAGAATTTTTAACCTCCATATTGATATCTGATCAGTCATTGAAATGGAAAGGATCTGTGTCTTATTTGAAGTGACTTAGAGCAACATGGAAGTGAAAAAAATGATGACTAAGAGAAGCTATTGCTTATGATCTTTATCAATATTTCAGAATGTATAGTCCTTTAATACGTTAACTGGTTTTGTCACCATTGGGGCCAATTGGAGTTTGGTGTCACCCCAAAGGTAGAGGTGAGGCAGAGGGATAAGGCAGACCTGTCATTAGCATTTTTCCTCGGTTCTTCCTCATCGACAGTGAAGAATCACAAGTCATTGAGCTATAATAGTTTTATTAAAAGTATGTTTTAGAAAGACAAAATATGCCCTAAGGAGGCACATGGTCCCAGCGCTGTAACCAACACAAAGGGACCAAAATGGCTACAAAGGAGCAAAAAGGCCACAAAGGGCCACCAAAAAAGGAGGAGAGCCCTGAAGGGCAAAAAGGATCCAGAAATGGGAAAGTCTGCCTTATGTTTGGGCCCTGATGGGTGGTTTCATAGACATTCCTAGGTGATTGGCAAGTGAGGTTACCTTGATTGACACCTGGCTGCTGTATAACTTCGCTTAGTGTGGAGGTGCTTGCACTGAATTCAGTCTGTTATAATTAGATTCATGAACTTCCAGGCATAGTCATGAGATTATAATGATGGTATAATGAGGCTGAAGTTAGGGGCAGTACTTTCTACACATGGGTTTATTGCTGGTTTAAGCCAGCAGTTTTTATGGCCTTTATACTCTAGTATTTAGGGTAATTTATAACCCTAAAAGGGAGGTATTTCTGGGAAGTACTTAAGGAAGGTCTTCAAGGGAAGTTTCTATGGTTACAGGGCTGAGCCCCTATTCCTTTGTTCCCTTGTTGCTCATGTCTAACTACCTAATAGTTTGAAAAAAAGGGCAGTTTCAAATATAAGAAATTTCTTTCAGGTAAGAGTAATAGCTTAATAGTAGTGTAACAGCTTAAGGCTGTGACTTTTACATCTCTCTCGGGGCTATTCTATTGTATTGAACAGAGTTAGATATTTTGAAAAGTTCTTTTGTGAGTTCCTTCTACCTCATGTCAGTGTTCAAAAATAAAATGCATTTCAAATGATGTCAGAGAGAATGAGCCTAATATTTTAAATATCTGTTAGTATGGATAACATTTAACATAATTTTAGAAGTTGATTCTATAAACTTTTTTTTGGAATTATTGTATTATTGGAGTTAAAATGTGCCATGTAATGGGTTGGTGCTTCCTCTGAGGCAGGAAAACTTTTTCTTTTTTTTACAGATATCATCCAAGTGGTACTCGTGCCCGTGTATAATCTCTTAGTGACTAAGAGGAAAAATAGAGGTCCAAGTGGTTTGTTTTCTTTTAGATAGTGGTAGGGGACAGGCATCTGTTCTTCAGTGATACACATCAGAGTGACCGCCTTTTGTGTGATGGGTGAAGTAAGGTATGGCTTCACCATGCCCACATTCACCCTTGATTCAGTTCCTGCCCGCATCTCTGAATATATCCTGGAGCATATATCTTTGCCCAGGACTTTAGTAGGTGTTGTAGAGGATACAGGAAAAGTATGAGACCTGGTCCTGTCTGCTAAAAAATTATAATTTAATAGAGAAGGTCAAACTATTGACTTCATTGGCAGCTGGTCTTAACTCCTCAGTCATTGATTCAAGTATTTATTTCAACCAGAGACATGGCTTTCTGACAGACGGGCTTATTGTACACTGCCAGTAGTATTCTGGAACCTATAAATTCAATTACTTGGATCTTTTAGAGCACCTCCCTTACCCTAGTTATTACACTCTAATAACACTATATCAGATTCATGAGAATGAGCAAAAGTAGTAGAGAAGTTGTTTACCTCAGAAAGTATGATATGTATTGAAGAGGGAGGAGTGTTTACAATCTCTCTTCAAGTGGACTAACATTTAGATGAACCCAGGTTAACACTGAGATAGATGAATGCTTAGAAATTCAGGGATTTGGGGTCTTTACCCTTATGAATTTGAGCTGCTTAATTTGTATAATTTGCTACAGGTCAGTACTATGTTCATAAGGATTTTGTTCTATTAACCATTACAGATTTCACCAACAGCTTGTTGCATGATAAACAATTATGCCTCTTTGCAAATCTGAGTATGATTCTGGTACTTCTGTGGATGTAAGTGATATTTTTTTTTCTAATTCCAACACTAGTTTATGTATATAGCAAATAAATCCAGGTGTATAATTTTTAAATGCTGTCTGGAGAAAGCATGCACAGCTACAGTTTTTTAATAATAGCTCCTGATTTCCTTCAGTTCCATTCCTTTTAACTCTTCTCAGATTGAGCTAAGTCTTGATCATTCCAAGACAAAGGCAGGTAGAATTTTGAAATGAATTATTAATTTCCCCCTTTGGTAATTAATTTCAGTACTCTTTTACTTTGTCCAGAAGTGTTAAGAATTCTACCATCCTGCTGTTCTTTGTATAAACAATGTTAATGAAAAGCAGACTCAACCATTGATATGACAGTTTTTAGTTCATGGGGTCATAAATATAAATGTTAAACTTTTCCTACAAGAATCTTTTCGTAATCTGTAGCCTTAAATCAGTATTTATTATAGATTCACTAGATAAAAGAAACAGCTGTTTTTCTTGTTGTCTTTAATACTTTAGATTTGCTATCAGTAGCTCTTCTTCAAAGCCATTAAAGGAAAGCAAATATTTATGTGTTTTGCTTTTTTTTTGTAACTTTTGAGTACTCATCAGGCTATCATTGTGATGGGGGATTTTTTTGATGTTGTTATTGGCCTTTTACAGAAGCCAGCTTTAAAAACAACTTTTAATGTGGTATGATGCACCAGATTTGGTTTATTCAGCCATGGGAGAAAAGATCCCTAAGTTCACTTTACATGTAAATATATACTGTAATAGATAATATGTTTGTTGCAAGCTACAATGTAAAACCTCGATAAAACTGCACTGTACTTTTCTTGTTGTTATTAAAAAATGTATTTTTACAAGTTTCTGTCCTCATTTTCTTCAGTGCTTTAAGGTAAAATATTTTGAGAAACGTTTCTCAAATATATGTGAATTGAAAAAGACACGGCCCCATTTAAAGTTCTCTAGAACAGCAACTGGGTAGGAATTGGAAAACTGGATTCATTATTTTGGAAGCATCAAGACTTTTTATCCATTTCTAAGAGTAATCCTAGGAGTTTACTGGATGTTTTAACATTTCACGAAAAAGCACTAAATGAAAGCAGTGTGCCAGATTTGCCTTATCAGTGGAGTTTTCAAAAGGTCTATGATTTTGGACTTTGTGAAAATTAACAAGTGGTTAAGTTGGAGGACCTTTCCTTACTCTGTAGAACTTGAGGTTGCTAGAAGTGATCCTGACAGGTAAGTCACCTTAAAATTTCTAAAACGTAGGATGAACTCTTAGTCTTGGACTACAGCCACCTGGGAATGTTTCACACATGTACTCTCTGAACCCACGGTACCGTAAATGGCAGAGCCATATGTTGCACTGGAAATCCAAAGCCACTTCAGGCTGGGCATCCCCAGCTGATGATGCTGATGTGCCTCCATCCAAAGTCTGACCCTCAGGTGAGTAGGCTCGCTGAGGCTAGAGAATCTCTTCATGTTAACCAAGTTCACAAGAAACTGGTTTACCAGCCAGAAATGAGAAATACAGATTACTGGCACCCACTTTCCAAGGCCAGTTTTTTTTAAATTTTCATTTCTTTCTGAAAGAATTTTGTTTGACAACCATAATAATTTATAGGCAATGTAATCAGGGAGAAAATAAAATTGAGTGGTAAACTATTCCAAGAGACAAAGGGAAATACCTCTGTTTGCAGGTAATATGATTGTTCACATAGGGCAGCCAATAGAATATATAAGTATATAACTTATAGAATAATTAAAGTGGTCAGATTAAAAATCAGTAGCAAAAATCAGTAACCCTTCTGTATTTCAGCAGTCATTAGATAGAACATACAAAATACTGTTCCTGTAAATACTGTAAAATAATACAATAGGAAGCAGCAACTTTATTATTATTTTTTACGCCTACAGCACCTGGTCTTCCTAGGTGGTCTCCCATTCAAGTACTAACCAGGTCTGACCCTGCTTAGCTTCCGTGTTCAGAGGAGATTGGGCACTTTCATTGTGGCATGTCCATAGACTGGAAACAGCAACTTTAATAAATCACCTGGGAAGTATATATAAAAGGGAGATAGACATGCATACTCAGCCTGTGATTTTGAGCTAATTCTGTAGTATTTTACATATATAGTATTTAGCTAGGGAGGTCTCTATAAACCTTGCAAATATAATTTATTCATTTTAACATCAACTCTTAAGGATTTATATAACTTAGGGATCATTTCATATTTTATTTTTCTGAGACATTATACTATAGCAAGACCAGTTTTTAAAAGTACATCCTACACAAAGCTCTTTGTAGAAAAGACTGTTTTCAGTCCTGGGATAGAAAAGTACAAGATGAGCCTAGCACATGTTCTCCCAGAAAGTAAGGAGATGCTCAAAGAATGATAAAGACTTATCAAGTTACATAGGAACCAACTTGAGGTTCTCGCTGGCCAAATCCGGAAAATATGAGCATAAAAATAAGTAATAGTAATGGGTTATAGCTCACTGAATAAACCAAAAAGTCATGTTCATATTGATATAAATATGTAGGGAAGAAAGAAAAGCTGTTTGTTAGAGTAAAATACCAAATTGTATAGAGAAACATGGAGTTAGGAAGATATCAGAATTAAACTAGTGGTGAAAGTTTGATGCAAAACAGGATATTAATTACAAAATACTCCACAAATGTTAATTTGAGCAGGAAAAAATATAGTGGATAAACTTGGCAGACAGCTTTAACTGAGTAATCAACTTTATCACCAATAATAAGACACTAATGTCAACACCTGATATGCAGTGAGAAAGTCACATCATTGCTTTTATGGCATATGCATTCAAAATATATAGCTTTAGATTAATCTTGAAGAAATTGTGCAGCTTATCAGTTTCATTTTTGTATTTTGCTTCTTTCTTCTGACCTCCCTCTTCATCTTCATTTAAAAAGCTTAAAAACAGTCTAAATTCTCTTCAAAATATAAAATAACTTTTAGGAGGGATTTTTGAAGAACTCTAGTCAGGACTTTGAAAACTAAAAAGGAAAGGTTCTACAGAGGAGATGTAAATCAACGTATCAGGACGGCAGGACTCTTGTAGGTATCCCATTCCCACTAACAGTATCTTCAGTACTAAAGCATACGGACTGATTAGCCTAAAGGCCATCTTTCCCCTTGCTTCCTGTCCCACACATTGGAGGAATCTTTCTGGAAGGTCGCTCTCTCCCTGTACCTGCTGGGCATCTCACCACCCTCCAGCCTGGGAAGGTTCTTTGTCTCTGCGAGACTGTGGAACCCCAGGGAGAGAGAGCACAGCTATAACCTGCCTAGTATTCATATCCAAATCTATTAACTGGGAGTTTGGGTTTGCTTCTTGTATTTTCTTTGGAAATATGCCAACATTCCAGACTGTTCTATAAAATAAATTCTTCAGTAAATTCTGAATAAGAAAGTGAGATGGTGGATGAGGAAAGGAGAGAAAAAAATTCCAGATTTTGTATGAAAACCCCAGTGTGACTGGGTCCTATTAGCAGGAGGCTTGTAATCATGATTTTGAGTGGCCCTTGTTCACTTAAATCCCCTTTAGAAAGACAGAATATATGTTCAAGTCTCCAAGGTTTTGCTTTATAGAAAAATATAACAGCTTCTCATTGAGAGAAAGGCATTATTCACACTTACCAGTTTGAAAGGATACTCAGAGTAAATCAAGATAATTCACTCATTTAAAGTAATTTTGTCTAGCTCCATGTTTCTTTGCTTGCCTTCACTCAGGCTAATCCTGTGGTCTAGAAGGTCCAGGTGGGGATATTAGCATTGGAAGACTGCTGCAGGCAGTGAGGTCCCCCAGGTCCTGGCAGCCCCTCTCTGGGGTGAGCAGGTGCCTAGGAATCTCCTATTCTCCTTTGCTGGCCATGTGAACAAGGACTTTGGCTTAACTGGTCCCTTTTGTTTCTGATCTGCTAACCTGCTCCTGGCTGCTTCTGTTTTAAGAGCTTGAAGATTGCAGTGGATGCTGGAGTTAGGTGGTACTGTTCCCAACGTCCTGTCCAGTGACAGGTTAGTTAGAATTTGGGATCTTCCCTCTCTCTCTTTCTCTCTCTCTCTCATTCTCTCTCCTCTCTCTCGTCTCCATCCTCCATCGTTGAGAGCTGTTTGTTAAACATTTCCCAGCATACATCATTACTCAGCCAGGATTAACTTGCTGAGCTTCAGGTTAGTTGATGAGGAAATCAGGAATCAGAGCAAGTGCTGGGGGCTGTAAAACTGATAAACTGTATCTCATAAAAGGACTCCCTATTTCTAGTATTGCTCCATCTCCTTCCCTACCACCAACCCAACCTGTACACAGGCAACAGAATGAACCTAATAAAATGAAAATATGAACTAGTGAGACTCCTCTACTTAAGTAATTCAGCAAACATGACTCAGAACAGAGTCTAATCTCTTTAAGTTCTTGTACAGTAGTACACAGGAGTACATCAAAGAATACAGAGCCAGGAAACTGGCTGGAATAGCATAGTGACACAAGAAATATCTAGAAGGGGTTGATAAGATTTTTAGCAATTATTGACACTAACAATATCTCACAAGCTGAAACGTAACAAAGAATGCAAATGTAATAATAAGAGGGAATGTCCTTTTTTAGGGATTACCAGATTGGCCACATTCCTTTAAGGAATTTCTATTTCCTTTATGATGAAAAGAGTGGCATGATGAATGTGAAAAGAGCGGCCTTTAAGATGGCCTGCAATGATCCTTTCCTCCCAGTATTTATACCCTTGTTTGATTCTGTCCCACACTCAGCAGGGCTGAGCTGTGTTACCAATAAGATTTTGCAGAAATGATAGTGTGTGATTTGTGAGGTATATGTTATAAAAGACATTTTAGCTTCTGCCTTTCTTTCTTGGATCACTTTCTCTGGGAGAAACCAGCTTCTGTGTTGTGAGGACACTCACAGGAGGAAATGAGGCCTCTGCCAACAGCCGGTGCCATTTCGCCTGCCACGTATTAGAGCCATTTTGAAAGCAGACTTCCTCAACCCCAGTCAAACCTTCAGATGACTACAGCCTCATTGAGAGACCCCAAGCCAAAATCGCCCAGCTAATCCCCAATGTCCTGACACACACAACTGTGTGAAATAATGCTTATTTTTGTTTTAAGATGCAGAGTTTTGGGGCAATTTGTTACATAGCCGTAGATGACTAATACAAAGACCTAAAGCAAATGCAGGGTATCAGTCTTGAGGAATATTTGTTTTTATGCTGTTAAGAGGTATCATGAGCTTTCCTTGCTTTGTATCAGAAAAAAATTCTCATGATCCCAGATTCCCTTGGAAACTGCTGAATATTTATTGCCAAAACTAATAAAACAGCCTAATATGAAGTATATATGTTGGGGTTGGAAGGGGAGAAAGATCTGAACTTAGATTGGAAGCAAAGTTCTCTCTAATTTTGGTTATGATGCAGGACAGGTTCAATTTCCCTGAGTGGCGGGGAGACCAAGGCCCACGCCGAGAGAAGAAGAGGGTCTGTTGGAGGAGACTGTAGAAAGAATTCAACATACACACCAAAGTAAGAGTCAAAAGGAAAGTTTATTAGAAAAGTGGTAACATTCCACAGTGTGGTCTTTTCTCAGAGGCAGAGAGTGAGAGGGACTAAGAGAGACGAGACAACGAGAAAGAGTAAATGCCGAAAGAAAGCCAGAAGGGCCTGGGGAATTCAGTTTATATATCATTCTTTAGTTTCTGTGAGTTATAGTTTAAGGCTTTATTAATCCATTTCCTTTGATATGGACAAACAATGAAGAAGGAGCAGAGTATGTAGCGTGAAAAAGTAAGAATACATAGTGTGAAAGGCCCGCTGGCAGTTCCCAGCCTTTAATCCATGGGTTCTCTGTGGTTTTAGCCATTGGGAATGAACGATTTTATTTTGTGTAGGGTAGCCACTAACAGACTCTTTTTTTCCTGTTTCCCCTTCACAGTGTGAGGAATGGATTGTTAGCAATCCCAAGAGAAATCTTCCTTTGTTCTGATGGTGTCCTTCTGTCCTGGCTGCAGGGATGATCAGCAGATTGCAGTCTCTGCATGTAGCTTGATTTAACATTTTAATTCTCTTGCCTCCTCCCTACATTAGATAGGTTGGGAGTGACTGCTAATGTTAGAAATAAACTGAAGAATAAACATATCTGGAGTTTGGAATAGAAGTTAATTACATCTACAGGTAAATGTATCTGACATACATAATGCTTATGTTGTCATGGTTACCAGGAATAAATAAAATACCTATAAAAATATATAATTTGTTTTTACCTAACCATCCAATTATTTCTGGGGTCAGCCCTTCAGGAAGAAATAAAACTGATAGTTTCCAAGGTAGGAAAAGAAATAGCTGATTCTAAGGCTCATTGGGCAGTTGAGTTAACAAAAAGTATTTCCCTTTAGGAGTACAAAGGTTTGGGACCAGGAAGCTCAACTGTATTATTTCAGTACAGTGAATATAATCTTATTTTTTTTCCTAACAATTGGCCTGAAAAAGGGCCTAACTAGGTGGTTTAGTCTAGAGGGGAGAGGCCTAATGACATTGAGCTCCTTGGTTGGGGAATAAAGAAGATTCAAAGAAGAAAATGAGACCTAAATAGAAAATGGCACAGTAATGGAAAGCATCAAAAGCCAACTCTTCCTGCTTTTTCTGGGCTGCTTTTCTCTCAAGCCAGGCACTAAAGTGGAGAAAGCGACAAACACTAAAGTGAAGGAGATACTAGAAACTTTGCCAGGTAGAGTCAAAATGCCCATAGAATTAAGCTGGCTTTAACAGGGAACAGAGCAGGTATTAAGGAAGTCCTAACACTTCGTGGTAAAAGAAGTCTATAGTTCAGCTCAAGTCAAGTGAAATTCTGTGTACTTAGAAGTGAAATTGCAATGATAGACAAAACTTCAATTTACCTGGAGAACAAAAGTATGTGTTAAAGTAAAGAAATCCAACTTTTAAGATGTCCAAAGAATAAAATGACAAAAAAATCATTTTATTCTTATGTTTTACTTAAAAATCCTGGTATTGTCAGTCACATATCAACAGACAGGCAGCCTATGTTTCTTTGTTTCTACAGATGCCTCTGAATTCTTTATTCGAAGCAAAGTGACTCAGACTTCCAAAAGAATTAGAGTGCTTCCACAGTGGCACAGACTCGAATCACACCAAGGACAGATAGGGAGTCCCCCTCCTCCAGCTCCCATCTGTGCTATCTGAAGGTATTGTGACATCAGGGCAGGATTGGCTTCATGGGCATGAGACTGTGGAGTCACACAAGGTCCTGCCCTTGGCTTATTATTCTGTGGTCATTGTCTTGAAATTCTTAGTTCTTGAATAAAGGGCCCTGCATTTTCATTTGGTACTGGACTCCATAAATTAGGTAGCCGGTCCTGCATAAGGGCACTCAGGAAGGCAATACACCAGCTTTAGAGATAGATGGGCTTGTGATTTTATCCAAACTGCCCTTTACTTGCTTGCTCTGCAATAGGAAAACTGTTTATTCTCTGAACCTTTAATTTTCATTCATAAAAAGGATAGTGCCATCTACCCCTCAGGATCATTATTGTGAGAATTAAATATTTTTGTGTGAGTGAAGGAATGAGGATAAAGCACCTAGCACAGTATGTCTGGCTTCATTGTGATGATTATTCATAAAAGCCAAGTCTATATAACAGATCCCAAATGATGTGAGTACTGATCATAAAACTAAGTATCTTTATGAAAGCAGATTTATATTTTTGCTTTACATTTTACAGATAACTATGGATTTACGTTGCAATTGCTATCACTTTTACCAGAATCTTTATAACTTAGTATTTCCATTGAAGCCATTAGTAAAACCAAGAAAATTCGCAATCTTCTTAAGTATTAGCTACTTTATGTAGTGTAGTTATATTCTTCTTGATTTCAGAAATGAGGGAGTAAGTGAATTTCTCTGGTTCTTCAACAAGATATGAAGGTGACTAGAATATACAATTTCAAAATGGATATTATGGTGCCCTTTCTGATAGCCTGGGACAAAGGATTTTTTTACTGTTCCCATTATCGAAGCAAATAGGACCCTTCTCTGATTGGAGGGAAAATAAATTTGAAAACTTATGAGGTGAGGAAACAGATTGTCTCATGTTTTAAGCCAGCCCCCAAATAGTTGCAGTCAGGGAAACATACTTCCTTGTTCATTACTTTGAAAAAGGGCTGATATTGGAACAATTGACTAACCAAACAAAACCTTGAGTGGCCCCCACGGTGGGAGAGGACAAGGAGCCAAGACAGGTCCTGACATCACAGAGGACTGAGATGGTGTTCCTCAAACCAACAATATGAGATTGTTTGGATATAGCCATTTCTCTTTATTCACAGTAGCTATGTTCTATAAGGTCACTGTGAATATGACCCATTGCTCCCAGGAGAAATACAGACTTAGGTTACTGGAAACCTCTGGTCACAACATTTTCATCAACTGACCAATACATAACATTGTTTTATGTGTATTTGTCTAAATATGCTTTATTTGATACATATTTTTAATTAATTAACATGGAACCCACGACCAGCAGAACTCATGCCTGAACAGACTTCTCTAACCCATGTGTTTTCTCCCTAAGGCACACCACAGCTTTCTTGCACTTAGGAACACTAGACAGCACTTTAGCACTTTGTTTTAAGGTCTTTTTAACATCTGAGAAGCCAAAAATGTGAAAAATGTGACATAAATAGATCACAGAAAGGACACTTGTTTCTAGCATGAGAGCTGAAATAAGAAGGTACAGTGTTGCCTTGTTTGACCTCAGTTGGGAATACACAAGTCGAACCTTCAAATGTTTTGCTGCTTTGTGTGTGCCATAAGTGACCACAAGAGCCCATAAATATTGGTTTAGGGGTAACAAATTTCAGTGAGTAGGTGAATTTACTAATATGGAATCCACCAGTAATGAGAATCAATTGTATATGCAAGCTGAGAGGGAGCAAGTCCACTACCTTAGCAGACTTGAAGAGAAAACGAATCCAAAGGGTTGGTTAAGACATGAGTACAGTTGTGAGATTCAGCCCTCTCTCTCATCTCCTTTTGGAGTAGGACATAGCAGAGAACACACTGGATATGGAATTAGGCAGTTCTGGGTCTTGTTTTACTAGCTGACAACTTTGGATAGGCATCTGAAACGCCCCATTCCTGCTTCTCAGTTTCTGCATCTGTACATTGAGACCAGTACATTGCCTTATTTCTTTCAAAGGGTGGTTGGGAGGGTGTAATGGGGTTTTAAAGTTCTGCTTACTGTTATCTAATATTGGGGCAGAAAATGAAGAAGATGAAACAGGTGTCCTATCATGCCTCAGAATCTTCCTTTGTAGGTGGTTTGTCTCCCTAGACAAAAACGAAAACCAAGTCCATGTAAATACTCGGATAAATACATTTCCATTCAAAATGCATTATAAATCCAAAGGGAACACTGTGTAACTATAAACATTTTCTGGATAAACTGACTTTTCTCAATAAGATAAAGTAATTGAGCCAATAATGTTAAGACCTACCCCTCACTTATACTATGATTTTAGGGGGAAATATGGGAATGAGAAATAACACTTAATTTTTAATGTAACAACCTTGGGGGGAGGGGCCCAATGAAAAGTTGGCTTCACCCTGATGGACTGGAGTTGGGGTAGGTGGCAGAGACAGGACAGAAGGAACAGCCCTGGGTGATGGTTACACAACAATAGGAATGAATGCATTTAATACCACTCAACTGTACACTCAAAAACGGTAAAGGTAGTAAATGTATATTTTACCACAATAAAAAAAAATTAGAAAAAAACAAAAAGCAAGTGGGCTAGACTTGGCTGGACTGGAGTTTCCATTCCCTCCCATGCGCCCCAGTGGATCTGAATGGGTGCACTCTACTTAGGATACTATTGTTCTAAAAGAGAGAACAGTCTGTATTTGCACAGTTCTTCATAATATGACATAAAAGAGAAATTGGGGGAAAAAGTACCCAGCCCTTGGCCCATTTAGAACCACTGCACTGTTATTCCATCATGTTTAGGTAAAGCTGCAGCCCTACTGTTTCACTTCTAGGGCAGGCAATGCAGAGCATGCCACGGGCCTGGAAGAGGCATTCCTATATCTGCAATCCTGAGCCCTGTCCATCCAAAGGTGATGTGTGTCAGAGCTGTGTGTGGGTTCCACTCTGAGGCCAGGGAGAGGAGGGACAGGGGACTGGGCACTAATGCCATTTGTAGCTTTAAAAAATTTGTCCACAAACTCAACAAGTAGATTTACTTTCCTATTTTTGAAGTGCCTAAGGTTAGATATTTAATTGAGTTAAATCTATAGATAGGCTAGAGAAAACTGATAATAACCTGTTAGTATTTTTTATATCAATGCAAAAAAAAAAAAAGAGTAAATCTTCAGGAGAAAATCAAATAAGTCTGTAAACCTGCTTTGAAAAGGGTAGAAAGCACCATGAACAGAAGTTATTAGGAATTGACAAGTATCTATAGTTAAGTATACCAATAATATCACTTTGTTAACATAATTCCTTTCTAATGAAAGTTGTTTAAAAAGCAGCTGAATCTTCAGGTTTGATAGTCCTCATTTTGTTTTGCCAAGATGAGGTCTTCTTTGTCCTTTACATTATTATGATTTTATTTTATACTTGATATAAAACTAAATGAGCAGCTTTCTCTAAACTAACACTATCAATTCACTTTCCTGTTTAATTTGCATCTCTAGCTTCTTTTTTTAATGAAGAAATTCTTAAGATCAAAGTTATTTAGCCCTAGGTTTACATAAAATTCTTTTATTTGGAACTCCTTAATCAGAAACTAAATGTGGATTTGGCTTCAGTACTTCCCTTAGCAATGAGTCTATGGATGTAGAAAAAAGTAAATGATATGTTTCCAAATATATTTGTGCCTATTTATTTTAGATCAGCACAAAGTATGCAGCTTAATATAAGAACATTAGGAAATACCTGTGACAATGTGAGTTTTGATAAGCTGAATGTTGTCTAAGGTCTTAGGTTTCTTTATGTATTCACACATCTCGAGTAGGATCACACTGATTTGTGTCATTTGGTTTAAAGTACAATAGAATGGACATGTGGAGCCCAAGCTAAGAGCTACCTCTTTCTTGTGTGCTGTCACCGCACCCCAGTTTTTTCCTAGGCAAAACCCAATGAATCTTCAAAATCATTTGGCATTAGTACTTGAAATACCTCCATGAAGAAGTATTTTAAAATTAATATGCCATTCCTAAAGATTCAAAACTCTAAAAATCCTCAAAATTAATCTTCAGTGGTAAAATTTTAGGTATTATGTGTGCTGCTAGAGGTGAGATTTTTATTTTGATGCCTGAGTTCCCCCTGGGAACTCCTAAATTATACCATATGAGCCTATCCAATTTTAGTGCATTTCAGGCTAAAGCCTTGTAAAAGCATGTGAAAACTCATTGAGATTTATTTATGAGAAAAATATTTTAACATATTTTTAAGATCACTTTGTGAAATACTCTTTTGCAGAACACTTTGTGATATGGAAAACTGTCTTTATTTTAGAGTTGCACTGGGTGACATGTATAAGTACCAATTATTTTAAAATTAAAGGACTACAATATATAGAAAGTTCTTTTTAACCTTCAAATTCAATTGATCTACCTGGCTTTAGCTTTATTTTTGTGTAACAATTGTGACATCTACTGGTTAATCTAAGTAATTCCAAAGGATGGTTTCGTATGGTATTTTTCTTAGTTAAATTCATTTAACTATGAGAACTTGATGTTCAAACAATACTGTGACAAATATCCTTGAACATAACTCCTTACATACTAATTATATGGGATAAAGACCAAGTACTGGAATTTCTGAGTGAAAATATATGTGTATTTAGAATGTTGATATTGCCAATTCACCATTCCAAGAAGGTTACACCAATTTCTACTCCACTGTGATCAAGGGTAGTTCTTCACATAATTTCAACAGTGAATATTACCAAACATGTTCATTTTTGTTTTAGTTTTTACTTATTTATAAATGGGGTATTTCATCTTCTTATGGGTTTTTTTTTGTCTTTTACTTTCTTTTGTTTTATATTTTGTTTGGCCACTTGTATTTCTTTATCAGTAGAGTGCCACATCTTTATCCCATTTTTAAAAGTTTACTGAGCATCTTTTTATTGTAAAATGTTTTTGCATAATAAATAAATTAGTCATTTATTTTGAAAATATTTTTCTCAGTTTATCATTTATTGTTTATACTTTGTGATTTTTTTTGCTTTGCAAAGTTTTTAATTTTTATGTTGTCAGGCATATCAGGTTTAGTTCTTTTATATTTTATGTCATATTTAAAATGGGATACTGGTGAGATAAACAGAATTTGACTTTTGTTTTTATACAATTCTCTCTTATTTGGATATATTACTATGAACATGTATTACTTATGTTATAACAATTATTTTAAAGGACTGTTTAATAACATGGGAAGACATTTAGAATCTGTACTTAAAGGAAAAAGCAAGTTATAAAACAATAAGTAAAATATGATCCCACTTTAGGAAGTAAAAGAATATCTATAGAAAGAAAAAAGACTGGATGGATATACTGTGTCAAATTATTATAATCTCAGTGTTGAAGGATTTGAGTAATTTTTATTTAATTACTTTTGTATTAATCTCTGTTTTCTAAACACTCTACAAGGGACATACATTACTTTTGGGATTATAAAAAGTAAAAATATATATCAGAATGGATTAATTCCTGTGTGTAGATCTCTATAGGGTATTTTAACTCCAATTCCATGTAGCTTAATGTTTTACTTACCTAAAGGTCTAACAGTACTCTTCTCTCTCTTCCTCACATAATGACTTATTTATCCTTAAAAAGCTTGATTCCTCAGGCATTTCTCATAAAATAAGATGATATACTTCATTAATATCTTTAATGGAGAAATTTCTGGTTCATAGATCCAGAAGATAATTGGATACAAAAATACGTGACAAGAAGGTTATTTCTTCTTCCGCATTTTAGTCATGCAAGACGTCTTAATCCCTGGAATCCTTCATACTTGACTGATTTTATCTACATTTTTATGTGGAATAAGTAACAAATACTTCTGACACCTTGAATTCTTTTTATTTATATAATTATACTCACCCTTGTTCCAGAGAGGATTTAAAGTAGTTAATAAAAACATATGAAGTTTAAAAATAAAAAAAAAATGTAATGAGATAAAGCAAATGTAAAATAAGTGGGTGAAGAAATCAGGATAAGGTATGAGAGAAGGATAAAATAAAATCGTGAGATGAACTCTATCCCTTAAGGGCCAGTACTCTTTTTGAGGATGATACTAACTCTTCTGAGCAGCTGCCAAGACAGACCTGAGTTGAAAAGGGTCAAACTGTCCTGAGATTGAGGCCAGAGAGAAATTACTCCAGTGCATGAGGTTTAGGTGTGACAATAAGAGCAGTGACAGCAGCATCTATTGAGGCTTCCTATGGGTCAGGAATAAGGATAACCCCTTACATCATGGTTTTATTTAAACTTTTATTTCCATTGTTAATGGAGAATGTTTATTCCTACTTCACATGTTTTCACATGATTCCCTAGGATGGAAACATTTGGGAGTAACTCTTTGGGCTTTTTAGATCTGCCTCTTTCATAACCACTTCCTTCTCAGGAATTTGGGAGGGTTGATGAGTTTGAGAGAAGGAAGGAGCAGCTGCAGCTCTGTCCCCAGGAAGGCCTGTTCTCCAGCCCAGGGGCTCCCTGCCCCTCTATGCATAAAGCTTGCTCTGCAGAGCTCTACCTCCTATTCTGGACTTCTTATGTACTCCTCAATATAGCTTTATTAGGAAGTAACCAGACACTGTCTACAATCCCTCATCTGAAACTCGTGAGGCCACATGTGGTTCAAAATTCAGAAATGCTCAGATTTTAGAAAGGTTATGTGGTTCATTTACAGGTTCTGGAACAACTCTCCATCATCAAACATATTATTTCCACAATAAAAGTTATGAATATTCACAATGAATGAGATAAATTAAGACTACATATCACATCAATAGTCCAAAGGTAGGTACCATTTTAGTAAGGAAGAAACTGAGGCAAAGAGAGCTTAAATAATTTGGTGTCTATTGAAAGTGGCAAAGTCTGGTTTCAACCCCAGAGAGGAACTACTGCATTTGTGCTTTTAACCACTGCCTTTCTACGTCTGTGGATAAAAATAAGAAAACAGTTGGCATTCTCTTTCCAGTTAAGGATAACCCTTTTCCCAACAAAAATAACTGTAGGCATCTTAATTGCTATCAAACATCTCAGTCTGATGAGAGAAGAATGAAATTCTTCAAATAAAGTACCAAGCAATTTAGGACAAAGCACTAAATAACACCTCTGCACACTTTCTTCTAAGGAGAATCCTCAGGATTAAGTCCTGTGTGTGCATTATCATTCTCTTGATATCGAGCGTTCAACATGAGGCACAGTCTGCTCTTTTTCCCCTCAATCTGGTTGTCTTTGCACTAAGACATCTTAACTATGTTTGGATTTTCATAAAATTCTATCTGGAAATCAGTGAGAACTGGGTACACAGATTCCTCTCACATTTCTGCAATAGTAAACAGTCTCAAATTTACATTACCTCATTTACTCTGCACAGCTAATCTGTGAGAAAAAGAAACAGAGAATGCCCACATTTCACAAATGAAGAAATGGCGGACAAGAGAAAGGAAATTCTCCAAGGTCAAATTCTCCAAACAGTGGTAAAATTAGTACCGAGACTCAGGACATTTTCTTCCCCGGAACACAATAACCATCTCTGTGTTCTAAAAGCTCGGGGAATGGGTTTCTCCTCAAAGGAAGACATAGAAGATTGTTTATCTAAAGAGTGTCAACTCTCTTCATATAGGTTCCAACTTGTTCACAAATAACTTCATTTGCTGCTAAATTATCGGTAAAGTTTCCCAAGAACAACAGAACCATTTACGTATTTAGACTGATTCTTATTTTATTCTCAGATTCTCCACTTAGCATAAGAAAACAATAAGGAACATTTTTGTTCTGTTCTTCACAATTGCAGTAGTATTTTAAAACATTTTATTATAAAATATAAATAAAGTTATAGAGAATAATGATGATCCCTTGAAGAGCATGATAATGACATTTGCTGTCCAGCTACAATACACCTTAGCATTTTGCTGTATGTTTGCTTCAGATTTTTTTCTGAAGTAATAAAGTCCCACTGAGTGCTTCTCCAATCCCATTTTTTTCTCACAGTACCCAGAGGTAACCAGCAAACTTAAGTTTTGTATATTAATCTATAAATATTTATATAGTACTTTTGCATTAAAATTTTTAATACAGTATATTTTTGTATTTATAAAATGATAAATTTATCATTGATATAAATAATTTGTATTTACTGTTCTGCAGTTTTTTTATACTCACCGTTTTGGAGGATTTGTTGATATTGAATGCTAACACTTATGTCTTTAGTTTTTGTGATATTGTGGATGGGATCTTTGTTTCAATTACATTTGCTAATTGCTTATAGCTGGCATATGAGAACACTACTGATTTAGAATCAAGGAAGCTTTCTGAAGTCATTTGTTATTTTTAATAGCTTGTAGATTCTCTTAAATTTTCCATGTGGGCAATCATCTGAAAATAAGAACAGTCAAGCATTTTTAGAACGATCACATTTCTCAGTGCAACCAGGATATCTAATTTCTAAAATAAAATCACTCTCCAGTATGTACAAGGATATAATCCGATGCAGAGATTCAGGAAGTGCCTTCTAGTCCCCATCCTGAGTGTTTTTCAGGAGATGTTGTTATAACCACGTTCTTTCTTGCTCTGTCACCAAAGACTTTATTTCCTTAGGATTGCTTGGTGTGGCTTCAAATGGAGCACCATAAGCCAAAAAAACTGGAAGCAAAAAATAGGTGACTTTTATTTCAAGAAGAGTGTATTACCCCACTTAAGAACATCTGTGATTTCATACAAGAGTGGACTTTTTGGAGAAAAATAGATTAAAACAAATCAATTTATTCTCTATGGTATATCAATAAAACCAGTTGGAGAAGAGTTATGAATTCAACATCATCTGTTCCTATTGAAAAGAATAGTAAAATCACATAATAAAAACGAAGGTCAGAGATTCATTATCTTTGTGGCCATGTATTCTGACCACCTATCAGTGCTGAGCAAAAAGACCATAGTCTTAATAAAACAGTCTCTTGGGAAAGCACAGTCTGGTTTCCATGTGAACTGAAAGCCAGAACTTTAACTGTATGTCCTTTCTCATTATTTTGAACTGTCATTGTTAAAGGACATTTTTCCTAAAACTCTATTTAGTAGAAGACATTATCAAAAAAGTGTCAATTAGTGTTCTTTGGATGCAAGCAGTAAGAACTGACTAAATTAAGCAAAAAAGTTATTGAAATATTCTAGGTAACTCAGAGTCAAAGGAAATGTTGAATAATTAGGCCTCTGGAATGAAAGGGATGCAGACAGCTGCAGGAATTTGGATTGTCTCTGCGGAGAACCGCCACTTGTCAGCTCTATACATATTCCTGTCTGTGTTCTTCCACTCAGCATCAAGAGAGAGACTGATTTGCCTGGCTCATGCCGAGTGGCCCCACCTCAGTAGTGTGTGTTGGTTTGTTGGTCGAAGGAGGGTGGCAGGGAGGGCACATTCATTTTCATCATTCTAGGACTATATGTGTTGGAGAAGGGAAAGCTACCAAGGGAAATCAGGGTTTTCTTATCCAAGAAAAGGAGAGAATTGCTGTACAGGAGGTCACAACAGATATTCATTTCACTCTTCCTTGGCATGCTTTTTATCAAATCTTAAAATAGCAGTTTCCTGGCAGAACCTTCTGTCAGTAGCAACCAAAGGGGTCTAGCACCCCAGAAGGAGATGACTGCTCTGAAAATGCCCTGGGAATACTGGTGAAGAAGCTCATAAAGTCCACTGGGGACATCGAGCTGTTAGCATGGACCTGAGTCCTCTAGGAGAAAGTAGCCTTATCACACATATGAATAACGAAATGGGACTGAGCCTTTTAAAACTGAAGAGTATTCATGGGCCCTTATGGGTAGGCTGGCCTAGAAAGCTTCCAGGAAAGCAATAAAATGACTTTTAATTTTTAAACTTCAGACTATTGTTGGAGCGGTTAGCTACCCCAGGAGACTTTTATGGTGCCCATCTCCCAGCTTGACTGCATAGCCAAGGCTTCTTCCCAAAACATCTCTCCCAGCATCCTTGTTTTACTTCTGCTTTCCATTGCCTTTGCCTGTAAAGCAGGTAAATGTTCAGACTCCAGAATGGATCACCTGGGCTCATTCTGACTCTTCTACCTACTTTTTGGGTCACCCTCTATGTCCCTATCCTGGCTCATATGTGACTACTGCTGCTTTACCACTCGAAGCTCCCTAATCTTCCTCCTCCTTCATAAGCTTTATTAAGGTACCCAATCATAGAATTATCCCCACTTCCTCATAGTATCTGATTTGGAGAAAAGTCTTGCTTCCTTAAGCCCTCCCCCAAATCACCTAATGTAAGACTAAATTCTTCAATAAGACCTTTTGACACCCTCGTATGGAGACACCCACATTTCCCTCTCTGTAATGAGTAATAAACACCTTGTTCAACAGGATGTTCCTGGTGGTCTTTAGCTCGAGGGTATTAACACAATCATGGGTTTTGAAATTTGAGTGACTGATTTGGCATCCTGGCTACACCACTTACCAGCTATATGATCTGACAGGTATCTAAACCTCTCCATGCCTCAGTTTCCACTTTTGTAAAATGGAGATAATTACAGCACATTTTCACTGAATTGTTAAGAGTAATAACATATCAAGAGCTTAGCACAGTGCCTGACACATAATAAGTTATCAATAAATATTTGCTATTATTATTAGCTCAGTGATAGTATAACTTTATCTATCTAATGAGCAAACTATTCTAAAATCTGCCTTTGATTTGCCTTTAAAGATTGGTGGAATTATCCATTTTTCCATTGTTCTTGACAAATTACATAAACCTGAATTCCAGTGTATGTGCATGAATGTATGCATGCATACATTTGGTGAGAGGATAAGAAGGAGGCCTAATGATTACTGAATATTACATACCAAATAATTTGTTGGGATTGTTTATTTTTTGTAGTGAACAAAAGCTAAGGAGATTTTTATGAAAAATAAATTTGAGGCTAGATGCAAAAGTTTCCAGCAGAACTGCAAACAATTTTGTTAGAAAAAGGAGTCATTCAGCCATCCTCCTGAGGAATTTGAGCCTGATTTAAGTCTGAAGCAAGGGTTTAGATTTGATTTTCCTGCTAAGGGTTGGTAAATTCTCTGCCAAAGACATGACCTTCAATTTTTTTTCCTAAGAAATGTCTTTTAGAGCTTGCAAAACAAATTTAACTCACATGAGACTGTAAATCAAGTTAAGCTATGAAATCACATATGCTACTTACTGGCTCCATAAAAGTTTGACAGCAGAGTTTAGGTTGCAACAAATTTCAAGATACCTGAGAAGACCTTTTATTTCAGGGTCTCAAATGATTAAATGATTAAAATTGCTCTTTAATAATTAAACGTGCCATCTGTATAAGGCAGAGTGTGACCTTTCACCCTAGGGGTCTCAGGCTGTTCTAGAATTTCTGCAGTTGGCACATATGGGACCAGAAACCCATTGCTATTCTTCCTTTGAAATATTAGAGGAGCTGACTTAGAGCAGCTGTTTTTGTGCTGCCAGATTTCATTGAAATGTGGGTTTTAAAAGACCTTGGCTTGTCATTTTGAGTTAGCTTACCTTAATCAGAAATTGCACCATAATATAATTTAACTGATGCCTGAAACTCAATATAGCAGAACATTTGCTGAACAATGTATTTAAAAACAATAACCAACCAGAATGTACATTTTCCATCGAAATGTCCTTTTCATGTTATATGTGCCCTCAAAAATGTCTAATATATCATGAACATTCGTTTTTCTGTAACAATGAAATATCAAGAAAACAATCTCCACTATGCTCTCTCCTCTAGTCGGGCACATAAAAGGGAATATGACATTTAGAGAACTATATGCTCTACTACTGAAATATTGATGCAACCTAGTCATTAAGCCAATTGCAGTAATTAAATAGCAAAGATGAGTACACTTGCCTATTAGTCTTAAATATTATATCAAACAACTTCCATAGCTCAGAGATTGATAAGTACAGTGGTCAGTACAAAGGAATATCAGTCACCATAAACATAATTTCTCTGTGTGTTTTAGGGGAAGGGCATTGACCTTAACGGTGCTCACTAATTAATCTATAGTGTCCTGGAGACTTTTTATCTGCTTGCCTTCAGCAGGCTGTTTAGTTATGAAAGTTCAGCTGTTAGACTACATCAAATGTTTTAAATGTTGACTTTAGAGCTTCCTTTGGAGATAAAGTCCATTCTCTACTTCCATTTAAAAGTGTGGACTTTTAAAGCAAAAATAAGAGAATTAGTCCTACTTTTAAAAAAATATACTGCTAATTTTATTTTTAAAAGCTAAACCAGGGAAGAAACACTCTTAGATCAGCTATTTGAGTTTATTTCTCACATAAACTTATAGCCAGAATTAGAAAAAATTATCTTGTTTGCTTTATTGTATTCAGGATCCAGATAGAATTTGCTGGGTTTTAGACGTAACATAAAATAGGATACATTTGCCTTTTTTTTTTTTTGTCCCTCAGCAAGATTTTAAGCCCTGGGGACAGATAACAAGTATTCACTCATTCATTTATTTATTCAAAAAGTATTTATTTCTGAGTTCCTTTTGTAATAGGTACTAAAATACTTATGACTATCAATAAGACATGTAAGAACTCAATCTTGGATTAATATAGGAAGCCAAATACCTAAAATAATATCTATAATACATATCATTTTACATATATATGTGTATATGTACAAAAGTTATAAATCAGAAAGTAATATTCAATTTGTGAAGGAAAGATGTGGTGCTTATTCACCAGCTCACCTTCCAAATCCATCCTCTACCCTTCTCTGCCCTGCTCTGACCTTTACAGATAGCATTACCTGAGTTTCTTTGCCCCTCTGGTTTTGAGAAGATAGATAGTAGGAGGAGGGAGAGGTCAGGGTATTCATTCCCCTTACTCTCTCAGCCAGATTGCATTTCCTCTATCCTATGACTGCAACTCCTGTCTAGCAGTCCCTCTCCAGTTCTCTCTGAGTTTCAGCTTCTCTGCTCCCGCTTTGACCCTTCAGTTCTAGAGCTTCGTTTATTAGCTCCTGGGTGCCTCACACCCCTTTGTTCTTGTTACTCTTGCCCAGACTTCTGTATTGAGTCTCTTCACTAGATTTTCTTCAATTAACGCTCTTTTAGGGCCTTTGACTGACACAGAAAGAAATACAGAAGGTCAAAAAAGGTAACACAGAGCTTCCTTTACCTTCAAATGTTCAACATACTTTGATAGCTCTGAGCAAAGCTACTATCCAGACTGAAAACATGTCATTTCTGTTTCCACCAACAGATGGCATTAGCAGTCATGTCAGTAATTCAGAACTGTGCATTGTTCTTTTCTTGAGTCTGCTGGCTGTTGCGATGCAGTACTCACTCTTATCCTAGGTTTCTCGATTTCATCGGTTTCAGTTACCCATATGTACAGGAAAGACATATTATCTGTAGGGTTCAGTACCATCTGCGGTTTTAAGCATCCACAGAGGTCTTGGAACGTGTCCATAGATAAAGGGGCACTAATATATTGTAATATATAATAAGAAACATATATTTGGTCTTCATCTCCGTTTTTGAGAGCAATAAAGTTTTCTTTATGTTAATGTGGTAACTTCTGTTGAAGTCCTAAATCCCACTGTGACTGTATTTGGAGATAGGGCCTTTGACGGGTAATTTAGATCATAAGGCTAGAGCCCTAAACCAATAAGACTGGTGTCCTTATGGGAAGAAGAAGAGACACCAGGAGTGTGCACCACAGAGGAAAGGCAGGCCATGTGAGGACACAGTGGGAAGGGGGCTGTCTACAAACCAAGGAAAGAGGCCTCAGGAGAAACCAACTCTGCCAGCACCTTGAGCTTGGACTTCCAGCTTCCAGAACTGTGAGAAATAAACTTCTGCTGTTTCAGCCACCAGTTTGTAGTATTATGTTGTGTTATGGTATTATGTTAATTCTGAGCATATTTATGCACCAAACAATGAACAATAATCCACAAGAGATTAGGACAAGTGAATGAGGCAATAGAAGAAAATATTTGTGTGTGTGGCTAAAGAATCATAATCTGTTATGATTCTTTAATCAAATATCTGTTGGCTAGGAATTTGTTCTAAAACTTGAAATAAAGAATGACTTTGAGGTTCTTCTCTCTAAGCGAGTGGATGGATACTGGTACTATGAATCAAATTAGAAATATAGGAGGAATAACAAATTTGATAGGGAAAATGAGTCTGACTTAGGGCATACTGAATTTGAGGTATCTGAAGGACATTCAAGTAGAGATTTTAGAAAGAACATGAACTATAGACCCAGAACTAAAGTGATAAATGATTTGGGATACAGAGTCAAGTAAAAATATTTATTGAGCACCTACTATGTTCTAGGCACTTTTCTAATGCTTGGGTTACATCAGCAAATGAAAGAGACAAAAATCTCTTCTAGTGGACAGGAGAAGGGGGAAAAAAGCAATAACCTAATAAATTATGCAGCATTTTAGAAGGTAATACAATGACTGAAAACGATAGAGCATGTCAAGGGAATTGGGAGTGCTGATATGAGGGAATGTGGGTTGCAATATTCACCGAGGTGGTTCAGGTTAAACGTCATTGAGAAGAGGCCATTTAAGCAAAGACTTGAAGGGAGTTAACCAAGGGGCTACCAGAAGGGAATGTGTTGCAGGTGAAGACTCTGAGGTAATAGCATGCTTTGTATATTTGAAAAGCATCAAAGATGCCAGCATGGCTGCCGCTAATCACAGAAGAGGAGAGTCATAGTAAATCATTCTAGAGAGACAAGGTTGGGTAAGTGTCAGATTACATAGGTGTCAGCTTTTTATAAGGAGCTTGGGCATGACTCTGAGTGAGATGGAAGGTTCTAGATGGAGGTGTTACCTGATCTCACTTTTATTTTAAAAGAATTGCTAACTAGGCAGTAGGAGCAGGGCAGGGCAAGAGTGAGGGTAGAGAAACCAGTTAGGAGGCTACTGCAGTCAAGACAGAGGAGATAACGGTTTGCTAATTTCAAGGTTGGGGTGATTTGCTAATTACCTGGGTATGGCATTTCAGAGAATAAAAGGAATCAAGAATGACTCCAAGGTTGTGTGCCTGAAAAAACAGAAGGATAGGAAAATAAATGGAAGGACAGATCATACGTTTTGAACACATCAAGATGTAGAGATGAAATGTTTGTTTGCCATCATTTGAAGAAGTTGAATAGGCAATTTGATGTATTTGACTGGAGTTTAGCAGACAGATTCAAGCTGGCAATATAATTTAGGAGTCTGAAGCACATGGTTTATGTTTAAAGCCATGCCGCTGGATGAGATTACCAAGAAAATAAATGTACCTTGAAAAGAAAACCAGGGACTCAGTCTGGACCATCCCAATATTAACAGGTCTGAGAGAAAAGTGGAATCCAAAAAAGAAGACTAAGCACAAACAACCTGAGAAGTAGGAGGAGATTCAAGAGAGCTTTGTGAACTGAAAGCCAAGAGATTAAGTAGGGTGGTGTGATGGACAGAGTCAAATGTTGGTAACAACAAGTCAAGAAAGATAAGGGCCAGGATTTGAACATTGGATTTAATTCTTGGAGAACATTGGTGTCCTTGACAAAGAACTTTTGTTTGATTGGGAGTGTGTGGGGGGGAGAGTCTGATTAGAGAGTGTTTAAGAGATAATTGCATGAAAATTGAAGCCAATGAATATAGGCTAATCTTGAGAAATTTTCTGCCAAAGGAAACAATGAGCTGATATCTCATTAAGGAAGTGGGTTAGGAGGTTTGCTTGTATTTTTAAAGGCAGAATCAATTACAGCATGTTGATATACTGTTGAGAATGATCCAATAGAGACTGAAAAACAAATGATGCAGAAGGAGAGGAGAGTTGCTGCAGCACTGCTGTTGGAGAGGTGAGGAAGGTGAGAGTTAGTGCCCTTGGGGCAGGTTTGACTTTGAATAGAAGCCTGAATAATTCCTCTTAGTAACAGACAAGAAAACAGAGAATGTGAGTGCAGATGCTAGGGTAAGTGGAATTGGGGTCCAAGTTTCTTTCTGACTTGTCAATTTTTTTTCTGGTAGAAAACCAAGTCATCGGCTAAGAGTGATTTGTTACTTCCTAAGTGTGTGAGATTGCTGGTTCCAGATCAGCTAGCATGGGGCCTAACTCTCTGGTCAAGATAGTACTTTCGATGGGGCAATGGAACCTCAACCATGAGGGCCAAGAGACTGAGGTCAGTCCAAGGGTTTCAGGTATCATGCGTGGTAACATCACTTTTCTAACCCTCAGCCTGAGGTGGGTTATTACAATTACCTGTACAGATTCAACAGCTCAGAACTGGTGAGGTATACATTTGGGCCAGGGGAAGCATAAGTAGGCACAATGTTAAAGAATGTTAAAGAACAAAATTCAACCAAGTAAATTTGAAGATATGATTGGCATTATTAAGCAATTCATGCATCAATTTATGAGCAGCAATCTCATCATGCAACTAGAAGGGTGTTCTGAGGGGTTGCATAAAATGGAAGGTTTTTATAGGGAAGAAGGATGAGGCAAGGAAGCTATTAACAAAAGAAAAGAAAGGATTATTTTTAGAATGGGACATCTTGTTTTTTGGGAAGAGAATGGCAAGAGTTTTTTATCATGCAGAAGCCTCTTCTTCCTATGGGGGGAAGAGGGAGGGCCCACGTGACAGATTACCTCATTGTGTTGACCAGAAAATTCCAGACTGGTGTCAATGTAAGAAATGTCTAAACCTGTAGAGAATTTTAATGAGTTTATTTGAGCCAAACTGATGACAATTGCTGGGAAGCAAAATCTCAATGGATTAAGAAAAAGCTTCAGAGAATAGCAGTTTTGCAAATTATATTATACATTAGAATCAAAAGAGGAGACTTAAGAAGAGTTTATTGGTGGTAGATTAAAGGGGCAGGAGAAAACAAAGCAGGGAAATCTCTGGGAATGGATAAAAAGTAAACCAGGGGATACATACTCCTTTTACATTGGTGGGTATAGGAGAGTTAATAGTTAACATTTACAACACATAGAGATGGTATGGGGGGGGGGGCAGGGAACCATAAGGGGTTCTGTGGTCTCCTGCTCTGATATGCTGGGCTGTGCCCTGAGGAGTCTGGGGGAAAAAAAAACAAACGATTACTCTGACATTCCAAGGGTCTGTTATCTTAGATGCAAAAAGACAATAAACAGGATTAAGGTAAAGAATGACCTTTTTCAAGAAAGCTACAGACCCCAAGGTGTGACTACTCGCCATAACCTGCTTTTAGTTAGAAATTTTTATGTTCAGACCATCCCATATGCTCTCTTTTAGTCTCTGAGTTTGTCAGGCTGGCCACGCTAGCCTCCGCTAGCCTCCGCTGAGCTTGTCAGGTTTAGTGTGTAACCTTTTTATTCCGTCCACACTGGTTAATTAAGCTTATATTTCTGGGAGAGGTTGAAACAGCAATTAGGTCAGGTATTAAATCTAGGTTTGGTACCATGGGCTTTAGCACAGTGACACCTTTTGGGGCCTGTGGTTTTCTCTTTAACAATTGTGATGCTCTGAGGGAGGGAGTGTCCTATCTCTTCTGTTCTGTCCTGGAAATTAAGGACAACAGGCAACCAGCACAATCTACTGTTCTTAATTTGGAAAAATATATTTTTAAATTTTTCCTTTATTTTTTATTTATTTGGATAGATACTTTTTTATTTATTTTGTGTATGTGTATATATATATGTATATATATATATACACACACACACACATATAAGGAAATGTGTATATAGATAGAACAAGAGGGTAAGCTTTATGAACAAAAGAGCTTTATACACGAGATTTGTAGACTTACATATTCTCCTTCCTCATTGCAGATATTCAGATCAAATGGAGGAAGAACAGGGACCTTGCTTAAGAACAATAATTGCAAATCTGTTAACCACCATTTTTGCCTCCTTTGAGAAGTCTTGATATGTTACTGTTTAAGAATCCTTTCAAGAGATGGAAAACATAACTCACATTGGATAAGCAAAAGGGGAATTATAGATTCAGGACAATTTGACTCCAAGGACCATCTGATCCACTGGCCAGATAGATCAGCAGGAACTCATATCTCCTGAAATGCCTTAATTCTCATGCTGGCTGTCCCCTTATTAGGTGGAGTCCTTTGAGAAGTGGATGCCAAGACAGGAATAGACAGTGATGATTTGGGTCTTCATATATCAATGTCAGTTCAGGTCCTGTGTCCAAAAAGTCCTCAAAATGTCAACCATTACTTTTTTCTTGGTGTACAGTCACCCTAGTAAATTATTATAGATCCCTTTGCAGAAGGACTGGGAGAATCATTATGGTACATTTTTGATACAGTGTTATGGAGTCCCTTCTAGAATGTGGACACCCCTTCGGTTAATGCATTCTGAATATGCTTTCTGAATTTGAAAATTGGTTCAAGTTTGAGAACTTTGGAAGAGTTCAAGACTTTTTATCGGAGCTTACCTTCATCGTCCCGCTCCTCTATTCTTACCCTTTTCTTGTGGATGTTAAACAACACCATTGCTCACTGCCCCTCTATTTTGCTCTATTAACCATCTCCACACTGTGCCCCCTACCATGGGTCAAGCCTGCATTGGCTGCCTCTCTGACTTTGCCAGTTGTCATGGTAATTATGGCCTTCTAGCTTCTTGCACTTAAGTACCACCACTTGACCATTATTACTTTAGGGGCTCCATCGTTTCTATTGGATATTAGCAAGCCCAGATCCATGATTACTTCTACTGCCTGCATCAGAGAGCCATCACTAAACTTTTTAGTGGCATTGGTGTCCTTCTTACCAACACATTCCTGATGGCCTTGGTGAACAGTGTTTTCTCTGGACCATCTCTTGGAACATAATTCTTGGGTGGTTTTTCTGGCCTCACACACCTACTTTAGTAAGCCTACTTCTCTAGTCTTTTTATTCCTTTGCCTTCCTCCTACCTGGGCAACTCAGGCATTTCCGCTTACCTCAGTGTTGGCCATCATTTTCTTCAGGCTTCTAAGAGCCACAGTAACAATGAGTTTGCCTGCATCCACTGAGGTCTTGCCAGGGTATTAAATCCTATATCTTACAAAAGTACCCCCAAGTTGATGAAAATTTGCTTATCCAGCTTAACATTCTAGCTCCTCAACCAAGTACCCTCAAAATTCAGTATCATTGGTATTCATTGACTCTTACCAAAGCAAGATAAGAAGTATACTTTTGGAATATAATTTTTTCCTCTCTTAACAGGCCCAACATGTCCCCACGTGGATTCTCCTGAGATTTAACTCTAGTTATTGACCTACAAGCCAGGAGAAGAGGCAGGGGTAGCTCCTAGGAGGCACGTAGGAGCTTATTTTCTAGCATTCAGGGAAGCCAACTCTGCAAGCTCTGAGATTTCAGAGGGATAGGCCGAGTCAACATTACATCTCAGAAGCATCCATCTATTCATCAAGGCCATCAGAAATGCGCTGATAAAAAGGGCGCCAGCATCACTAAGTTCACTATATCTTCTTTACAGACTAAAATTGACAGTAGAAGTTGGGTTCATTGATATCCATAAGGATAATGAGGTTCCCAAAGCAATAAAGGCCGGCTGGTGACACTTAAACACAGAAGCCATGTTTCAGCGCCCCGTATTTTCCCAACCACAGCTCTGGTTCCAACATAAGACCTGCCTGACTGGGCACAGAAATGTTTCTGGAGCTCTTTAACAGTCGGGTCCTCAGCCTGCTGCTTATGTGTCTACTCTTCCACTATAGGGGATAAGGGCTACTAAAGAGGTCCTCTGGATTTCACACTTAGTCTTTAACTGCTAGTCAATGGCCCTTGGTTTCTCATTAGCCCTCTGGAGGGCATCAATACAACTATATAACCAACCAATTTTGTTGTCCTTGTATAGGCACTGCTCCCTATCGCTTTCAAATGATTGAATTATTATATCTACCAGGTCATCCCCCTCCACTAGTTCATTTTCCTAGGCAGAAAATATTTTAGCACTAGTGAAATTTTTAGCAGTTCAGCTGTCATTTCTTTTCAGGGACTATCCAGACTCCACATACTTCTCAAGGTAGCATCTTCCTTACCCATTGGATAGTAAGTGAACTGGTCTCAGACTTTATCTTACCTCATGTTTTCTCATAACATTTCCATCCTTTAAGAATCAGCTGCCAAGATGGGATTAGAAGTGCAAGAGGTTTATTGGGGAAGCAGAAAAGATGAAGGGGAGGAAGCTAGTGAAGGTAAGGCAATCCTTCAAATATCCTACAACACCTATAGTGGAGGGAGGAAAAGGAGGATTTGTTTGGTAGAGTTTCAGAGTAAAGCTCAGTTATAAGAAAGTTTCAATCAGTTTGAAAGGAGTCCTCAAGCTGAAATCTCCCACTGGAAGCAGCCTGCATTTGTACTCCTGCCATGTTTAGTCTTGGCTAGGAACAGCCTACAGGAAGCATGGCTTTGTCATAAATATGATGGAAGAATCTGAGGGACAATAGTCAATTATGCTCTGAGCAGGGCACTTTTACAGCTATACTGTGTGTTGTCTCAAGATGGCTTTTAGCAGCTATGGGGATTAAATCCTTTCCAATTTGAATCCAGAGAAAGATAAATATCTTTGTCCCAGCATTCCTAGCAAAAGTCCTGAAACTAACTTAGATTGGACCAGGTTACATAATGTGCCCACCCCTGACCCAGTCACGGTGGTCAGGGAAATGCCATGTTCTGATTTGTTCAGGTCTATTTTCAGGCTCCACATTCAGAGTAGGTATTGGAACCCCACTTTTACTATGAGAACTGAGAAGTGGTAAGGGGAAGATTCCCACACAGAAATATGCACATAAAGAATATATGTATTTTTAATGTTCATGGCTATTGTCAGGTTGCTTTCCAAAGACACTATAACAATTTGCAGTTCCACTAAAAGGTATAAGGGTACTTTTCCTTACATCTTCACCAACAATATGTGTTAACTGTTTTAAAATTTTTTAGCCAACCTGATAGATACAAATTGCTAGCTTATTATGACTTCAACTTACAATTTCCTAGTACTGGCATATTTTTCAATGTTTTTTTAACATATTCATTGGCTACCTGGACTTGCTTTTCTATGATGGGCTCTTCACATCCCTTGTCCATATTCGTATTATTTTTCTTGATGTCTTTTTATTATTGATTTATGAGTATTTTTTGTATTATACCTGATAGCTCTCCATCTATTCTCTGTACTGCAAACAGGCAAGGAAAAAGCAGTCTGGAATGCTGCACATTCTTCCCCTTCTCCACCTTTATTATCAATGCTAGCTCTATAGTCCTCCAGGTGAAGACTAGATCAGTCGACATGCCAGGAATGCCATGGGACAACACCATCATTCATTTTTGAGAAACAAAACAAGATAGGCCTTAGTCAAGGCCAAGTGTCCACGTCCCACCCCACCCCCCACCCTCCACACTGGAGCAACATTGCTCAAACTCCAGTCATTCCAGAACCACCTTCACCATTTTGTCATAGCTTTTAAAACATACACTACTATGTACAGTTCCCAAACCTGACATTTTTACATAGATTTCTTTTAAAACAAAAGTATATATTGTTGCCATTCTGTCATTATAGCTACTAGTCATATTTTTCTAATAAACATTAAAAATAAATCCATAGGTATGAAAATAAAAGACATTCATTTATGTACCACTTAAAATATGTCATACTTTGAGAAACTGCTTAAAGCATGCTATACGGCCAGACTCTTCAAGGGCAAGATCAAGGATTTACAGAGTGGTGAGTTTCAGCACCGCACCACTTAATCTCACAACAAACCCCCACAGCTGGAGTAGTAGCTGGCAGGTTCATTTACATCTGAGGAAAGCAGCGGAGGCAGGTGCAACTGCTTTACACACTATTAAGTGGTGGAAATTAGAATCCAGGCCTTTCTCCAAAAACCACAGCGTAGCAAGTTTCGATTAAGCCCACTGGACGAACTGTACCCGGTGGTAGGGGCACTAGGCAGCCGAACCAAGTGCGGACCAGGAATGCATTTCCAACGTTCTGCGTTCTGGCCAGAACTTCAGGAGTTCTCAGGTTCTGCGAATTATGCCGGTGCCCAGCGCCTGGAGCGGAGTCCGTCTGTCCAACTCGGTACCCTGGGCCCACCGCGGTCCCACGGGCCGGGAACCTGTGGAACCCCGGCCGCAGGAGCCATGTGCTGGCTGCGGGCATGGAGCCAAATCCTCCTGCCAGTTTTCCTCTCCATCTTTCTCATCCAACTGTTTATCAGCTTCTCAGAGCATAGTTATTCCCAAATCTCCAGACACAGGGGCAAGCAGAGAACAAATTCTGTGGATGATGGTGAGCCATCCCGAGCCCAGAGGTTGGTGCCTCACAGCGCCACCGCTGCCCTATTTCCTCTCGATTGTGCCACCCTGACAGGCTGAAATTTTCGTCTTTAAAGTTACCGTTTGGTGTAGGCGAGAAACTATTTTCAAAGGCTCCTTTTGTTTTTGGTGAAATTTAGTTAAATTTGGCTCAGATTAATTTATCTTGTCTGAAATGAGAAAAGTGGATTAAAATTGTTTTAAATTTGGGAAAGCAGGTTTATACCCTTCACTTTTTTCATGATCCGTAAAGCACATAAGTTTTCTGCTGTGAATAACCTGTTGGTTTTGTTCTAATCAGGTTCTACTCAATAGCCATACCTGGTCTTTCTAGGTGTTTTAAGGTCTTAATAAATTGCTTAATTTGGATCTTATCGTAAGAAATAATTACTTCCTTTAGTTCCCCTCTCCAACTGCAGAAATTTTGAAAAGTCAAAAGTCATGCTGAGTTGAATTCATAAACTTGGAAGTAAGATTTTTTTGAATCCTAAATTGGAATTATATAGATAAAATAAGGACAAAATTTTAATTACTTGGAAAATGCCCTGTAGAATCAATATTGCCATTTTTATGAAGACTATAAGACAGAATAATTACTGCTGTCTGGTTTCCAGAGTCTAAAAGAATGTTAATATCTGTAAGTGAATCAGTCTTCCTTACTAAAATCAAACCCTAATCTCTCAACTTTACATTGAAATAAGACCCTTCTTTGAGAGGATAGGGGAGGGGAGAGGGCTGAATCAAAAGGCCTAGCTTGTTCCCCTTGGTCGTAGTCTTTCCCATAGATTTCTCTCTTAACCTCTTGGTACTAAGAGGAATAGTGTTCTATACCATTTCTGCCCTGTCCTCCCTACCAACAGTGCCTAAAAACATAGGCCACGCTTAGAAACAAATCCTTCTCCTAGTTCCCTAGCAAATTGGAGTCAGACTTGAATTTTTCAAAAAACTTTATTAAATACTGAGAAAGAACAAAAAAAGAGTAAAGAAAAACAAATCAAGAATCATAGATAAAGAGTCGATTCTAAGACTGATTGACACTTGTCAATGTTTCTGAGGAAATTGCTTCCTTTTGTGAGGGAAAGCCTGGTTTGGCCTTTCCTAGGCCTCCCCTGAGTGTTTGCTTCCTTGCCTGGGGCAGTTTCCTCTTCCTGGTTGCATTTAACTTTCCCATCTGATAAGGATATGGCTTCTTAGACATTTGCTTTCCTCACTTCCAAAACTGAGACAGGAATTCTAACCCTTCAATGAGATCCCTACCTACATTCCTGCTAGGGCTTTGAGTGATAGGCCTTTCCCACAGGCACCCATAGGACTTTGTGAGACCTCAGTGAGCAATATCTCAAAAAGTTATAGTTTGCACTTGGAACCTTGGGTTAAGAATCTTCTCCAATATCTAGTGAATGAATAAAAAAAGTTCTAAAAAGTAGAGAAATTCTTTTATCAGGAGCAACCATACAATAAAAGGGCATAATCCAAAAAGCAAGTTGCAACCAAGCAAATAAATAAAAAATTCTGGATCAGAATAACATCACAGCTCCAAATGCCACCATCACTCCTCAGAAGTAATTAGTAAGTCGCTAAAATTCAAGAACTTTCAATAATACTCCTAGATCTGGAGAGAGGCATACTGAGGGGGTGTCTTATTCTTTACCCTATTCTGAAGATCAAGGGAAGAAATGATTACAGAGGAGAAATAAGAGAAACAGAAACTGAACGGTGGCCTGACGCTGATTAAAACACAGGTTCTTGGGCTACAGTGGATTCAGGGACAGATCTACAATCCAAAGATATCTCTTTATGGGAACTGGAAACACCTTCAACTAGCGAGAGTGAACCCTAGCAGTTGAAAATGGCAAAATCTCAGAAAAGAGGATAGAGCCCAGCTAGTCTAACAAAATCTGGCACAGCCTCACCTAAGTTCCCTGCCTTTATCACCAAGTTATTAGGACATAAAATACTATAAAACTAGTTCCTCAGGAAAAAAAATCTCAAGAACAGTGGTGAGGTAGTCAAGATGAAAATAGACACTATAGCAACTGTGTAAATACTGTATAGCTAACGAAATTAATAATGAATTTAAGGACCATATGATAGCATGTAGATAACAAATAATCTACCCTAGAGGAAAACATAATTCACGAAACAGATGAAAGTTTCCCAAGTGCTTTGAGCTAGAGAACCACCAAATGAGAAGTAGATTCAGTGAAACAAGTCTCAAAGTCAAGATAATAAGATATTAGAATAAGATGAGAATATAGATTTCTCCCAGAAAATAAATTAAAGGCTTAATAATTCAAATATGAGGCAAGGCTTCCAAGCTTTCTCTTTATTTCAGTCAGTATCCATTTGTTTATTTCTGCTAATTGTGAACACACCAAGACTGTCCGTCATGTACATTCTAAGTATACTTTGGGCTATGCCTCCCTCTGTTCTTCAGTCTCGGAAGTGCTGATATCTGGGAGGAGGTGGGGTTTCACTCTCCCCTGGTAAACTTTTCAGTAACTTCCATCGCCTGCTTACCCAATAAGGACAAGAAAGCCTATTAAAAAGATTGCTAGTTAGCTATACAAATGTTCAATCTCAACCTCTAAGATGGATACAGATCAGGTGATTTACTGATATGAAGATATTGAGGCCATCAGGGACAGATTTGGAAAGTAATGGAAGAAAAGTCAAGGAAAGTGAAGGTCTAAGTGATGTCAAAATGCATGTGAGAAAGAAAAGGAATGAATATTCTAGTCAGAGAATAGAATATTGCAACTTAAGAGTTCATGGTTGGAGCCAACTGAAATGACGAAATCCTACTTCAGATCATGGAAATAGTTTGCTTAAAGTAAGGTAAAGAATTGAAATTTCTCTGAATGGTAGAATTCTAACTGATTTTTTAAAATGTATATTTATTTCCGATGTTGAACATGTATCATTTTTATAACTACATAAAGATAATAATTCTGTTTTAATTGTGGTGGGGGGAAGTAGTGGGAAAGAGAAGAAAGAAATTATCAGGACTCAGTGGAAAAACAAAGCTGTGGACTTTAAATTCACTGGAACATTTTTAGATGCAGCATAAGAAACCAAGATTATACTTATAAAAGAAATGTAATTTTGTCTCACTTGAGCAAAAAGAGAAGAGTAGAAATTCAGTAGACCTCAAAAATGAGTGAATCACCAGCAGCTTCCTATTTCTTCTCTTTTCTCTTCTTTTCCCTGCTTATCAACTCCATTCTCTCCTACAAGCTTCATCCTCAGAACTCCTTTCATGGGCCATTGGAAGCTCCCAAACCCACATCCTCTCAGCTTTTCAAGT
Organism: Macroglossus sobrinus; assembly: GCA_004027375.1. Classification (NCBI taxonomy): domain Eukaryota; kingdom Metazoa; phylum Chordata; class Mammalia; order Chiroptera; family Pteropodidae; genus Macroglossus; species Macroglossus sobrinus. The sequence goes on along the minus strand of PVKZ01002233.1, from coordinate 203,655 downwards.
AAAGAAAAAAAAGCTCCCCACTAATACTTAACCCACAAGTTCCAATTTCTAAACTGTGAGAAGAGGATTCTGATTGGTCTCACTTGGTCATATTGCCTCTCTCTGAACTGATGAGTGTGGTCTGGGATTAGCCCAGTTGATTCAGGTGTGCAGTCTTAGATGCTTAGTCGGGATTGGGAAGTTTGTGTAGAAGACAGAAGTTACCCATCCTGCTCTTGTGTTTAGAGCTGAGGAGGGAACAGTTCTGCAGAGGATGAGTTGTATTTCTGAGGAGGGAGAGGTGCTGGTGTTCAAAACAGTAAATATCTCGGACATATATTTATACTCTCTCATGTTAACGAGAGAACTTGAATGTGTTATTTTCACTTTCCTGAGGTCAGCTTTCTTTATCAGTAAAGTGGGGATAATTATAACCACCTTTGAAGATCATGAAGATTAGCTAAACATTTTTAAATTTATTTTTATTTTTTATTTTTAAAATTATTTCACTTATTTATTTATTTTATGGTGACATTGATTAATGAAATCCAATAAGTTTCAGCTATACACCTTAACAGTAAGATATATATATATATATATATATATATATATATATATATATATATATATATATATACTGTGTGTTCACCTCCCACAGTTAGATTTCCTTCTGTCACCACATATTTGACCCCATTTACCCTTTTACTCTGTCTACTTCCCCCTCCTATGAGGTCAAATTAAAAATCCTCTTTGAGTTTAGTTCCTATGTTTTTTTTCTATGCATTTTATTGATCCCTGTTGTATATTCAGGTCCTTAATCCATTTTGATTTAATTTTGGTGTGTGGTGATAAACAGTCTAGTTTCATTATTTTGCAGGTAGCTTTCCAGTTTTCCCAGCACCATTTATTCAAGAAGCTTTCTTTTCTCCACTGTATGTTTTTGACTTTTTTGTAGAAAATTATTTGCCCATATAAACATGGATTTACTTCTGAACTCTCGATTCTGTTCCACTGGTCCGCGTGTCTGTTTTGCTGCTAATACCATGCTGTTTTGATTATTGTCACTTTGTAGTATAATTTGAAGTTGGGCAGAGTGATGCCTCCAGCCTAGTTCTTTTTTCTCAGGATGACTTTGGCAATACGAGGTCTTTTCTGCTTCCATACAAATCTGATGATTTTTTGTTGTTATTGTTCTATTTCTTTAAAAAATGCTGATGGGATTTTGATGGGGATTGCATTAAATTTGGATAATGCTTTTGGTAATAAGGTTATTTTAACTATATTGATTCTTCCGATCCAAGAACACAGAATATCTTTCCATTTCTTTGTATCTTCTTTAATTTTTTTTAATAGGGTCTTATAGTTTTTATCATTTAGGTCCTTCACATATTTCGTTAGATTTATTCCTAGGTATTTGATTCTTTTTGTTACAATTGAAAAGGAATTACTTTTTCCTACTTCTTTCTCTGACACTTCATTATTAGAGTATAAAAACACTATGGATTTTTGAACTTTGATTTTGTATCCAGACACTTTACTGTATTTGCTTATTGTTTCTAGTAGTGTCATTATGGAGTCTTTAGGGTTTTCTATATAGAGAAGCATGTCATTCACAAATAATGACAGTTTAATTTCTTTGTTACCTATTTGGATGCCTTTTGTATCTTTCGCTTACCTGATTGCACCAATGTTATTTTGAATAACAGAGGCATTAGTGGACAGCTTTGCCTTGTTCCTGATCTTAGAGGGAAGGTTTTTAGTTTTTCACCATTAAATATAATGTTGGCTGGGGATTTGTCATAGATGGCCTTTAATGTGTTAAGGTACTTTCCTTCTATACTGATTTTGTTAAGTGTTTTGATCATAAATGGCTGCTGTATCTTGTCGAAGGCTTTTTCCTGCATCTACTGATGTGATCATATAATTATTATTTTCTAATTTGTTTATGTGGTGTATCATATTAATCAATTTGCATATTTTGAACCATCCCTGTGCCCCTGGAATGAAGCCCACTTGATCGTGGTGTATAATCTTTTTAATATGTTCGTGTATTTGGTTTGCTAGTATCCTATTTAGAATTTTTGCATCTGTGTTCATGAGAAATATTGGTCTGTAGTTTTCTTTTCTGTGTTATCTTCACCAGGTTTTGATATCAGAGTAATATTAGCCTCATTAAATGAGTTGAGAAGTATTGCCTCTTCTTTGATTTTTTGGAAGAGTTTGAGGGGAATAGGTATTATTCTTTGAATGTTTGGTAGAATTCACTGGTAAAACCATTTGTTCCTGGACTTTTACTTTTTGGTAGGTTTTTGATGATTGTTTCAATTTCCATACTGCTGATCAGTCTACTTCAATTTTCTAGTTCCTGATTCAGTCTAGAAAGGTGTTATTTTTCTAAGTACTGGTCCATTTCTTTTAGGTTATTAAATTTGGTGTTATATACTTTTTTATACTATTCTTGCACGATCCTTTGTATCTCTGCAATGTCAATTGTAATTTCCCCTCTTTCATCCCTGATTTTGTTTATTTGTGTTTTTTTTTTCTCTTTTTTCTTTTGTGAGTCTAGCCAGGGGTTTGCCAATTTTATTAACCTTTTCAAAGAACCAGCTCTTTGTTGCATTTATTTTTTCTATTTTTTTTTTGTTTTCAATTTCATATATTTTGACTATTTCTTTCCTTCTCTAATTTTGACTATTTCTTTCCTTCTGCTTTTAGGCTTCATTTTTTCTTCCTTTTCTAGTTTTTTAGATGAAGCATTAGGTTGTTTATCTGGGCTTGTTCTTGTTTTCGTAGGTAGGCCTGCAATAATATAAAACTTTACTCTTGTGACTGCTTTTGCCATGTCCCAAAGGTTTTGATATGTTGTACTATCATTATCATTTGTTTCTATGTATCTCTTGATCTCTCTTTTTATTTCTTCTCTGACCTAGTTATGCTTCAGTAGTATGTTTTTTAATCTCAGTATATCTGCGGTTCTTCTTGCTTTCTTTTTGCAGTTGATCTCTAGTTTCAAAGCATTATGATCAGAGAATATGGTTGGTATGATTTCAAACCTCTTCTATTTGTCAAGGCTATCTCTGTGTCCCAGTTTGTGGTCAGTCCTTGAAAATGTTCCATGTGCACTAGAGAAGAATGTATAAGCAGCTGTTTTTTGGATGAAAGGCTCTGTGAATGTCAATTATGTCCAGTTGGTCTAATATGTCATTTAAGGATGTCATTTCTTTATTAATTTTGTTTGGACAATCTGTCCATATCCGACAGTGTGATATTTAGGTCCCCTACTACGATAATGTTTTGGTCTGTTTCTCCTTTTAGTTCTGTTAGTAATTGCTTTATATATTTTGGGGCTCTCAGATTGGGAGCATAGAATTAATAAGTGTTATGTCTTCTTGGTGCATGATTCCCTTTATCATTATGAAGTGTCCCTCAGTATCTTTCTTTACCTTTTTTATTTTAAAGTCTATTTCGTCTGATATTAGTACCACAATTAGTATCATTTGTTTGAAATATCATTTTCCACCCTTTCACTTTGTGTCTATATTTGTCTTTGAAACTGAGATGTGTCTGCCTGAGGCAGCATATGGTTGAGTTTTGTTTTTTGATCCATTGTGCAACTCTGCGCCTTTTTATTGATGAGTTTAGTTTATTAACATTTATGGTGATTATTGAAATATGAGTTCTTTTTATATCCATTTTATCATTTACTTTCTGGTAGCTTGATGTTTCTGTTGCTTCTTTGTCCTTGTATTTCTGTTTTTTTTTTTTTTTTATTTTGGTTGGCTTTTGTGGGTTTTCCCTCTGGTCCTTCTTGTTTTATATTATATACTTTAGTTTTGAATCTTTGGCATGTGTTTCCAATTATGAATATGTAGGGAATAGTTACATATATATAGTCATCGATTTTCTTCTACATGTGCCTTATCTCCACTCCCCTTTATGAATTTGGATCTCCTCCCCTTTTCAGTAATTGTTGTCTCAGTTTGTACCTATGTATGCTGAAAGTTCATTACTATGTAGCAAATCTCTTATTTTTAAGCTTATAATGCCTGTTCTTAGTAAGGGTTACACTCTTCTGCTTCTATCAGCCTATTTGTCACTTTACTCCTAATTATGTATTTTTTCTTTGTCATTTTGTTTTAGGTGAGCTGACCCCTTTCAGTATTTCTTGTAATGCAGGCCTTGTAGTGGAAAATTTCCTCAATTTTTGTATGTCTGGAAAGGTCTTTATTTCTCTCTAAGGGAGAGCTTAGCTGGATACATTATCCTAGGCTGGTAGTGTCTTTCATTTAATAGTTTGAATATTGGCTTCACTTTTTTCTGGCTTGTAAGATATGTGCTGAGAAGTCTGTCAATAATCTAATAGGTTTTCCCTTAAAAATTACTGCTTTCTCCTTCCTGGGTGCCCTGAGAATTCTTTGTCATTGATTTTTCATAATTTTAGCACAATGTGTCTTGGTGAAGGCTTTTTTTAGTTGAGATAATTGAGTGTTTTGTTTACTTCTTGAATTCTAAGCTCCAGCTCATTCCTTAGATTTCAGAAATTCTTGTCTACTGTTTGTCTGAAAATGCTTTCTAATCCCAACTCCTTTTCCTCGCCTTCAATAGTGCCTATTATTCTTATGTTCCTCTCCTGATGGAATCAGCTAGTTCTTGTCTTTCTCATTATTTTTTATTCTTCAGTTTATCTCTTTTTTCTTCTGATTTGTTTCTAGATTTCTGTCTTCAATATCACTAATCCTTTCCTCCATTTGGTTAACTCTATTTCCCAAGCTTGCTATTTCATTTTTCAACTTTTACAATGTGTGTTTTTTTATCTCTAGAAGTTCTATTTCGTTCTTTTTGAGGGTTTTAATCTTTTTGCTAAAGAAATCATTCTGCTCATCTTGTTTTTTCAATTCTTGAAATTGTTGATATGACTCGTTTAGGATCTCACTGAGTTTTTTCATAATTACTATCCTGAATTCTCAGTCATTTAAGTCATGTATTTCTATGTCTGTAATCTTATTTTCTGGAGATTTTTCTTTTTCTTTCTAAGATGCTTTGTCACCTTGGTCGTTCATGGTATTTAATGGACTATTTCTCCACCTAAGCATTAATGGAAGTGTATTCAGTTTCTTTTCTAGAAAGAAGATTTATAATATAAATGTCTCTCTTTAGCCTGTTGCAAAGAAGGCATTTTTCTTTTCATTTCCAGTAGGTAGAGTCTAAGTCTTGAACCCCTGCTTTATATAAAGGCTTAATAATGCCTTTTTCTTTCTTACAGATATTTAATCACACTCACTACCCTCAGTCTCAGTTCCTGTCAGTGTTAGCATCAGTTTTGGCAGCATTTATTCAGATTCCCCTGGGGCTGCACAGTGTTTGGTCTTGGAGGATATGGGGGGAGAGGCCTTCGGAATTGGGGGATGTGGGCTGTAGCTCAACCTCAATTTTGCAACTGTGGCTAGTAACAATCAACTGTTGTTTCTCTGCTGTCCTACTTCTCTGCCGTCCCTACTTCTCTGCTTTCTGCCCTGATAACTGGACCCTGCTGTTGGCTGTGTGGCACTCACTACTCTCCCAGACAAGACTGTTCAGGGAACTCACTACTCCTTCTTCCCTTCTCTTCTCCTACAGGGAGCTCCAGTGGGTGCAGGGAGCAGCTTCTTTATTTCTCCCAGTTCACCACCCTACACCTGGGGTTCTGACCTGTGGTAGCTCTTATGTGCAGATCCCATGCTTAGATGAAATGGTGTGCAGTTTGGGTGTGTTTTGTTGAGTTTTAGATGTTCAGTTTATCGTTGTTTCAAGGAGAGAGATCTGGGGATGTCTCTCACTCTGCCATGTTTTTGACGTCAATCATTTAAAATTGTTTACAAATAATTGTTTATGTTTATAAATTGCTTAATAAGAATTTCATATAACTAGAGGGTGAAGGCCAGTTTATATTTCCCATTAGGCCAAGTTTCTGCCTGTGGCTGCTCAGGAAAAGTGACCATTTCTCTAATTGGTCATTTCAAAGATTCACCTTTACCTAGTTCACACAAACATGTCCTGTGTCTTCAACTAGTGCTAGCAGCAGCCCTTTGGCTTCAACTTTCTTTAATGTATTTAAATATATAAAAGTTAAACAAAAACCGTGTTGATATCACATACACACTGACATGTTGTGATGAGGAGGGGACTTTGCCTCTGCAGTGTCCTTCCCTAAAACCCATACCTGGTCTAATTGTGAGAAAAACATCAGACAAACCCAAATTGAGGTTTGACCTACACTCCTCAAAACTATCAAGGTAGTGAAAAACAAGGACAGACTGAGAAACTGTCCCTGACCAAAGGAGACATGACATCTAAAAGCAATGTGGTATCCTGGATCTTGAAACAGAAAAGGAGCATCAGTATAATAACTGCTAAAATCCTAATAAAATTCGAGGTTTAGTTAAAAGCAATGTATCAGTGTTGGTTTCTTAGTTTTGATAAGTGTGTTACAGTAATGTAAGAGGTTAGCAATGGGGAAACTGGGTGAAGGGTATACAGAATCTCACTTTATAATCTTTGAAATTTTTCTGTAAATCTGAAATTATTCCAAAATAAAAACTTAAACTAACAATAAATCTGTGGGAAGCATGTAGAATTTGGAGAATGGTGGCTGTGTCATGTATCTTTTGTTTCCCTGTTCCTGCCTCTTGACGTAAGCCCGAAGCCCGCTGTCCCCAACATAGCTGAAGGAATAGAATCTTTCTCATTTATCTTGCCTTTTCCTTCAATCAACTTTTCCCTTGGGGACTTCAAAGATAGTAGGTGGAAGTAATATTCAATAAAACTTAATCTGAAAAACTATTCTAAGACAATTTGAAATTAAATAGAAAGGTCTGACTTTTCCCATAGAGCCTGTGAACCCTGTCCCCAAAATAATAGAGTGACTTCATTGTCACTGTATCACAAGACAAGTAGGGTTTTAATTTCAGATTCTACTTACTTTACAGAGAAGTTGGAGTAATAAAAAGAGCCATTGAAGTGCTTTTTTCTAAAATCATATTTTTTACTCTAGAATTTTCAAATATAAATTATATTGTTTATTTTTTACAAAATAAGATTTTTTTTAATATTTAAAGGACTAGTTAACCAGTTACATCTTACAAAACCATGCTAAATAACAAAGGAATTACTAAAAGAGATTTTTGAAGTACGATGTTTTAAATATACAGTAATATTGTTAATTTGTTTTTACTTACTTCTTTTAGAAGTCATTTTTTATAACTCACTTGGCTAATCAAAGTTGGCTGATGCTATTTTGTATTTTTCCAAGTAACAGTAGAAAATAAGACAGAGTATTTAAACAGTGCCAATGGGAAAAGTTTCTAGATATAGAAAAATAATGAAGTAAAATGCTGAGAGATGGATGAATATTCCATGAAACGGGGATGATGAAATAAAATGTGCTTTTATATAAAATAGAGCAATACATAAGCTTTGTATATACATTTTTGTACTTAATTTTTTTCTTGTAGGATGTGCGTTAAAGAAAAATTGTCAATCGTGCATACAAGATAAAAAAGTAAGTTAACTTTCATATGAGGAAATTTTCTTGGGAATTATAACATCACGCAATTTACAGCTGTAGTCTAAAAGATATGTTAAACTTCATTTTATGCAATTTTTTATAATAGGAATGACATCAGTTATTAAGATGTATTTTTGCATTTCAAACCATTTTTCAAGGATGTAGAAATAAAAAATGCAAATAATTTAGTACAAACATGTACTTCCTTCTAGAAAATTGTGCAAGAACAAAAAAATTTTTTGGAGTGAAAAAAATTATACTGACTTTGGGAAGAAATTTTTCAAGTCAAGGAAAAGATAAGCTCTTCAGGATGTAGTGAAAAGTTCCTTGCTACTCTGTTTCCTAAAGACTAGAAAGGATAACACACAGTTCCTTAATTACAATATAGCTAAGGTCCCCTTCTCTGATGATTAGAAGTCTGACATCATTATTCTTCACTTCAAATTTGGAAGAAAGCAGAAATGCCATAGTAATGCTGGAAGTGGTGTTAGAGAGCTTTGCAGCAACCTCTCAAAACCATTCTGCTCTAACCGGTGTTGGAGAACTGACAAAGACAGAGAGATGTGATATCACTGATTTTAAAAAGGGCAGAATCTAGTAATTGGTATCTGTCATAGTGATCTGGATGTACCACCCTGTGCCCTACTATCTTCATTTAGTCCATTCCTCTGCTTTAATGACGCCCTGAGCTCAGAGCTCTTGGACTTCTCCATCCAATCCCTACCATAGCTTTTCCTGATTACCATACTTGGCAACAGCCCAGACACACTGGGACTTGCGGTGTCCTGACTTCCTCAGCTCCGTGCATTAGGAAATCACTTCCATGGCCACACCCTCAACCCTGCACAATCCACAATGGCTCTTGCATTCTCATTTCTTTAATTCATACTTACTTTTTGGCCCCAGCAAGACAAGACCATCTTCTAGTTCTTTATAATCTTTCATCTTTCCTTCATCCAATTGACCCTCTCCTTGGATTCCTTTCCTTCCTGGGACTTCCCATGGCTGTTCACTTGAATGAACACCTTTATTTGTTTGGAAATTTTCAAACATGAAAACAAAGAAAACAGTATATTAAAACTTGATTCCCCCAAGACCCATCTTGGCCAATCTTATTTCATGTATGCCTCCTATCCCAGAATGGATTATTTTGAAACAGGTAATGATATAGATACCATATCATTTTATTTGCAAATCTCTCTCTCTCTCTCTCTCTCTCTTTCTCTCTCTCTCTCTCTCTCTCTCCACACACACACACACACACACACACACACCCATATATATATATATGTATACACATATAAGTTAAAGACTTTGCTTTAAAATATTATAAGTCCATTATTTCACTTAAAATTAACAGTAACTTCTTAATATTATCAGCACCCAAGAAATAATTATGTTTTTCTTTTCTTATCATTTTTAAAGTTTTTTGAATTAAGTCCATACGTTTCAATTGGCTGATATATCTATTAAATTTCTTTTTATTTATGTTCTACTTCTCTCTCGTTTTTTTCTTTTTTTTTTTTATTGCAAGTTGCTTGTTGGAGAAATTGAATTATTTGTCCTACTGGGTTTCCCCACAATCTGGATCTTGCTGGTCACATCTCTATGATGTGCTTTATCATGTTCCTCTTTTCCCTGTTCTTCTGTTCATGTAAGCTAATTATTAGATACAGAGGCTTGATCAGATTCAGTTTAATTTTTTGGCAGGAATATTTCAAGTGGAAGGCTTTCATTAGGAGACAAGTAATGTCTGTTGTCTAGCATGTTGTGATGTTAACAGACTTGGTGATCCTTGTCTAGACTCGTTATTTTATTTGGGGTTGCAAAAGCCATCACTGGTTTAATGTCTTGCCCTCTTGTCTTTGATTGTGTATTGCAACCGCATCCTCCAGCCCTGATTGGTCATTTGGTTTATATTTTCATTTGCTATGCATTAGTAGCCTATTGCTGCCAGAGTTTATTGCATCAGTCTACACTGGTGCAACTACAGATTCACAATTTCGGGTCTCACCTGAGCCCAAATACTACTCAGTACGTTGCCCATGGTTAGAAACATTTTCTAAAATTTCCCACAGCAGCAATTTCAAAACTTTGTTACAATTCTTAAAGTTTCATTGTTATTTCATACTGACTCATTCTCAACAGAGGACTTTGTCTCTGATTTTATACGTAAAATTAGAGGCTCTAGTTGCAAACTTTATTCCCCAAACTGATAAAATTTCTGCCATTTCTTACCCATTCTTATCCATTCTTACTCTCTTTTTAAAGGAAGAAAAATATTCCCTCCAATTCCCCTATATCTTTGCTTTGGATCTTGAATATGTATATTTTTGAGTTGTAATTTATGTAAATTGTTTACATGTTCCTCTTTCTCCCATTCTCAGTTCCCCAAGGACAAAATACATATTTTATTCATCTTTGTATCTCTAACACCTCACACCTTTCTCAGCACATGGCAGCATTCAGTAACTATTGAATTAAATTAATACTTGAACCATTAGAAGGTTAAATTACATTTAATATACTCTATAAGGTAGCAAGGTAGAATATTTTATCTTAAAAAATGTACAAACTTAAGCCATTATGGCAATTCTGGGGATGAAACTGGAGGGTAACTGAGTCCAGGGCTAGTGATGCCTGTGCTGCTCAAAAGACTGGCACAGGTGTGGGATATTTAGAATAAGCATTTATTGTCAGTGCACAGGTGATCTGAGAAAGCTGTGGGTTAACACCTTCAAAACTGCCTTTCCCTCAGTCTTGCTTAGGGTATTTAAGGGAAAGTCTGGGCATTATTCCAGGGCTGCATGACAGTTCCAGGGAGTCTGTTATGCTTCACAGAGCCGTTCCTCTGGCAACGTGGTCATCCAGTGGTGTCAGCAACCCAGGAACAAAGATGGGAGTGGTCTGGAAAGAATGCTATACCAGGATTGTGATCAGTAAGCATAAAGGCATTAATCATAAGTTTTAGGACAACCATCTATGGCAGGGAATGTTCTAAGCTCTGGATCAAGCCATTTCAGGGTACTTTCTATGGCAGGAGATGTTCCAAGATGTTCCAAGCCACTAGGGACAGTTTATTGTTAAACTATAGAGCAAAGAGAAGTAAAGCTGGGGACATTGTGAGGCTTCTATTATGGGATCCCAATCATGCCCTTCTTCAGGGATATATATATTTGGGTACAATTTTTAATATATTCCCAGTACCTCATAGGAACAAACTAAGGGATAATTTCACCCGTTCAACACAGAATCAGGGTATCATCTTTTGGAAAAAGATCCCCTCTCCTCCCAGGAATTAGAAGGACACCAGGCTTTCAGTGACAGTGCCTGCCACCTCCGTACTCCCAGGGAGAGTGCAGAATTTATAGATGGCAACTCATGAAGTAAGTAACCAAAACCATTTGAGTTCTTCTTGGATCATAAGAAAGATGAATAGATATCCTGTTATGCAAAGAACTGTCCTATTTTATGGTGATGTTCACCAGCATTGACTTCATGAAATTATTATACCAACTCCCTTTCATTCCTCCAAATATTCAAGTTTGAATGATAAATCATATGCTTATCCTTCTTAACTGTAAAGGAGCCTTCCTCAGATTCTATCTGGAACATTTCCTTGTGATTCAATAGTATATGACTAGCCTTCCTAGAGTTAGAAGATGTTCTTACCAAAACCAAATCCATAAGAAGCAATCTAGCATTTGCACGTCAATAACTAGTAAATGCTTTTGATCTTTTCACTGTCCACTACTTTAAAATCCCCCTTTGTACAATAACACTTATTTAATATTTTTTACAGCATAATATAAATAATTTGTTTTATACAATATTAACAAACCACTAAATATTATTGTGTACCTCCCCCTTTGCTGTATTTTTAATTTTAATAATATTTGCTTATAAAAATATCAATTTTGATGTCCATATAAATGTACTGACACAGAGTTCTAACCCGAAAACAAATACTCTAGTTTTTTCATGTAGTAATATAAAGCATTCTTCTAAAGTCTTTTGGCTGACTTCTCAGTTGTCATTCTCTTAAGAGACTGAGGTTGTCATGGCTTTGTATTTACATGGGTTGTCTTCCTAAACTATAAGAAAAAAATCCATATAATTTGTCTTAAATTTTACATTGCCAATTTAGGGATGTTGACTATATTATACTGTTTCTCTGGGTAATGTAAAGTTCTGTTCTTTGAAGACTTTTTAGATTTAATTAAGGTATTAGTCAAATCTTTTTGTAGTAAGTGACAGAAACCCAACTCAAACTAATTTAATAAGAAGGGTAATTTATTGACTCACAGAATTGGGACATCAGGGGTGGCCTTGGTTTCATACACAGCTGAATCCTAAAGGATGTTATTTCCATTTTCTCTCTTTTCTTCTTTCATTTCTACCTCTCTCTGTGTATTGACCTTATTTTCTTCTATGGCAAATGGACCTTCTCCACATTGCTAGGGAAGAGGCTGGCTCCCAGTAGATCTCTCCCAATGTCTGTATACAACTCCAAAGTAGATTCTGATTGGCCTGATTTGAGTCCTATGTCCAGCACTAGTTACCAAGCCAGAGGAATGAGCTACCCTGAATTCCGCTGCCTGGGTCAGGTGATTCCAGTGGTAGGGAAGTGGTGGTGCAAAGCTGACTGAATAGCTGCAGAACCACATAGAATTAGAAGAGGTCCTCAAAGGAAAGAGGGTATAGTTGCCCGAAGAAGAAGGGTGGTTACAGAGTCTGGGAAGACAGAGAGTAAAAAGATAAACTGCCTTTGTCTACTGTATTTCACCCTTTGACCTTTCGGGACATGTACATTTTATTTTCCCCATTCCAATATTAAAAAAAAAAAATGTTCTTGGAAAATAATGCAACTAACCTTCAGCTAAAATTATACTTACCTAAAATTATTGTTAGTCCCCCCGCCTCCCCCACCCCAGCTCTAAGTCTGGAATTGCAGAGAGTGAATCATGTGTAGGTATTCTGTTGAGTTTCCCTGGCCAAGCAGTGAATTACTGGCAACCAATCTGGCTGCCTCAGGCTCAACCTGCCTTGAGGCAAGGATGCCTACTGTTTGGAACCCCATATATTAGTCAGTTACTGGCAGGGGGGAAATTACCTCACAAGCAAAGTAGTCCCAGTCCACTTAGGACAATTCAGAAGGGCAGCCTGAGCCACTGGCAGCCAACACTCACTGCAGCTGGGGTTTGGATGCATGGATCTGATGAAGGGGATCTGGGCAGACCACCAACAGCAATTACTACTACTACTACTAATAAAATGATGATGGTGATGATGACAATAGCTGTTATTTATTGAATACTTAATGAACTAGCAATAACAACTTACTAGAATTGTGGTTATTGTACTTGGACACTAGTTTTATTTTTTTCTTTCCAAAACAGTGCATTTGGTGCAGTGAAGAAAAGGCTTGCAAAAAATTTTGTTTGGTGTATTTCGGGTGTCGATTCAGTTCTATATATTGGTTAAATTGTAAAGGTGAGTTGTCCCTATTTAAATTTTTATGTACCTTTTTTTGATTGACTTGCAAATACAAGTGATTTGCTACATTTAAAGAATTATAAATTATATTTGCTTTATTAAAATATAGCAGGTCTGTTCACTGGTGTTTCCACTAGCACAGCCTGGTACTTATTCTTTCCAGCCACTGTTGGTTCAACTAGGTCAGCATTCATTCTGATTGGTGGGTGCCTTACCATGCCAGTTCTTAAATACTTTAAATTTCATCTCTAAAGTACTCTGATGTGTGATAATCATAATCCAGGGAATGGTGGGTTGTATTTTTATGGTGTTGTAGGCACTCCAAGAGTTTCTCATAAGCTAGTCCTGGGGAGGACATATTAAGCCCAGTAGCATTACTATAACTTATATTCCTCAGCTAATATATTTTATACCGAGAATATCATTCAAGACAACGACTCCCTAGTACTAAACAAATTTCCATCATCCAAAAATATTTAAATTATATCTATAATGTTATATTTTTGATTTGTTATACAGTAGCTACCAAGGCATAGAAATGTACTAGAACCTTTTAAGAAGTTTTCAAAAAAAGTTGAAACAAAAGGCTTTCCAGGGAAACCCTAACAGTGTGAGAAAACCCAATCTAAGACAACCAGTTTTCTATTTTTTTTCTTAATTGAAGTGAAAAAACATTAATTTTGCCCTCAAGTTCCTGTTTTCTTCAGGTACTAACAGGTATATCTAAATCTAATTGTTTGTAGCAAAGAGCTTATAAACAAGTAACATTTCATATATTTAGTATGAATATTTCATGTTCTGCCTTTATAATTTTACATAGTACTAGGATAGGGGAGAGGAGAAGTTTATAAGTGCTAGAAATCTTTTTTCCCAGCAGGCATTTGTTGTCTCTTTGATAAGGAACTACTGAAACTCAAACAACAAACCATCCCCTGCTGTGTATAGAAACCTGAAGGCAACCTAAGGGAACAGCTATTTGATCTGTTGAGATAAAATATAATAAAATATGGGATAAAAATGAGATATCTGTTGAGATATTGCCTGGAGTGAGTTTAGAGATAAAGGACAAAATAGCCAGTGGCCTAATAGTTTACCAATTTGGAGATAATGATACTCCTTTTAGCAACCCAGATTATTTTCAAATGTTAGTGACTGTTGTGTTCATGGTAGTTTTATTGAGTATGTGATATATTTTATTATATTTTATGTGATATACTGTATCATTTTCAATAACGACTGAATTTGTACTTAAGACAGGCTGCATAATACTAGAAAAGATGAAAATATAAAAAAATTATTAATTTTCTGTTAACTTAAAATCTATTTTTTTCATACATTTCAGTTGACATGTTTGGATTCCTGATGCTTCTACTCATGATAATATTAATTATAGCATTCATTTGGCATTGCTGCATCTTTCACTATTACCTGCAGCGGTATGTTCATTTTATCCTTAGTAAGAATGCACTCTGGGATAACATCATTGAACAGAATGATAAGCTAGTCATTAGGAAATGTTTTACCTTTTTTAAGTAATAAAAATAATGTATTCATTTGATAAGGAAAATAGTTTAAAAAGTACAGAAAGTTATAAAATAAACATTTTAACTTTCCCACCTCCTACTCTACCTTTGATGCCTCCTCCCTAGAGATAATCCTTTTAGTATGATTCTACTTGCAGTTCTTTTTTTGGTTACCTCCGCATATTTGAACAACATGGTTATATCTCCTTTTCATGATCTATTAACTTTAGATGTTATTTTTTTCACTCTCCATCATGAAAGCTAGAAATTCATCTTGCACTATCCATATTTTTTGTTACTTTGCTGTTAGTGAATTTTAACTATTATTTTTCATTATGAGTTCTTGAGATTGCTAATATTTCTTTTGTTGGTTATCTTTTTGACTTTGAATAATCTAATCTTTGTTTCTATATCGTCAATATTTCTCTCATTATTTTAGGTAAAAAAATTTGGAACCTATACTTCCTTCTATTTATTCTCTCCTTTTTCTTTCTCCTAAAATCTGTAAACTTTTTTACTCATTTGACCTTTTCAAGTATCTTTACATGCTATTTTTAACTATGTTTGTATCTTTAAGTGCTTACTCTATAATTTGAATATAAAATTTTGAAACTAGTAAAAATAATAAAACATATGTGATCATATAAGTATTGTTCATAAAGAACCGAAGTGGAAATAGGAAATGTATTTCTATGTCACTAATCTATATTGCTTGAAATAGAATTTTCTAGTGTCTAGATCAAACAGATTCTTCCTCTCCATTTCTCAAAGTCACACTACATTTCATTTTGTTTCATATTTACATTGTGACTTTCCTATACAGCTTTTGCATTTCCTAGAGTTTTTAATTACCTTCATTATTTCTTGTCAAAAAGGACACATGTATTTTTATTCCCATCATTATGATTATTTATCTTACTATTTGGTAAAATATATCCATTTTCTTTTTATAGACATTCTTCCAAAAGTCTTCTCACTTCCTGTTCTAATTTATAAAAATTAGTTTATTTTCAATGCTCTACTGAGAAGGATTTTTTAATCTCATATCTTCCTCTTTTTAAGATTTATTTTTTCCCTTTTACTGGGGTACATTCTCAAGAAACTTTTTCAAAAGTAATTTACAGAAGGTATGGAAATTATTTCCATAGTTCACACTTGTTGAGAGATTTGTTTTTCTCTATTATCCTTCAGTTCAGCATGGTATTATTTTTTTCAGATTGTAAACCTTTTCCAAGGAGGACACATAGATAAGATAGGTGCATATAACAGACCCATCTATAAGTAAAATGTACCTATAAAAAGATAAGGGTTGGCCAAATGTTCCATTTGCTTACTTAAGACCTTTACTTTGTCCAGGATTTTGTGTTTTTCTGGCTTCAAGACTTATATTCTTTATATTCTTTCTTCTTAACATACAAAGATAAAAGGACAAGATGAAAGAAAATTCCTTATTCTTTACATCTAAAATAAAAACATATTAAGAAGGAAGAACCAATAGAGTACATTACATGTGTGGTAAGAGGCTGTGGCAAATATGTTGTTTTTTCTTTTATATATTTTCTTCCCAGAATCCTGGTGTCTTGTGTGTCATCACTTTTTTGTGTGTAGTGCTTATGAGTAAAGTGGCAAATTATACGCATAAAATAATAGAGGCTTGAGCAAATATCCATCACTGAAGCTTCTTTTATCTGCAGTTTAAAAGAGAAAACCTAAAAGCCTCTCTACAAATATGGTCCAACAATTGTATTTACTTCTGGTTTAGCTCTGCTTTTCATACACCCTCTCTTCTTTTTCAGTTTCTTTTAGGAATCTCGTAGATCTTGTTAATTCAATAAGCACTCTGTTCTCTTAGAGGAATTAGTCTTATTAAGGATTTATTGCACTTCATGATCCAAGGATCCTGGTTTGATTCCAGAAACATTCATCTTTCATTTAAAAAATACACTCAAATGACTAATGGAGTATCAAGATATTGATCTAATATTCTTGTTATTCAGCAGATATGGTTTAAAAGTTAAAGCACTTTTAAAAGTTCCAGATGTTAGAGAATATACAGTTTTAACTGCTCATGTACTCAGTGCTTCTTTGACTCTCATCTATCTCAGAAAATATTTATTAAGTATGTATTATGCCCTATGCAGTGTTGTTGTCACTAGGGATATAATTGTAATACAAGGAAGATCAAATTCTTGCCTTCATGGAGCTTATATCCTACTAAGGGGACACAGGCAAGAAAAAAGCAATAGTTAATTCTATTGCTAAATTATTAATATTTTAAATGATATTTCAATTATTTTTATCATGTTGTTCTTAATGAAATACTTTATTCTCTTGGTGGATTAATAAAAAGAGAATTTAATGTAATAGAACAATGGTAGTAAAAATTGCATAAATATAGTCTTCTAATGAAATAAAATAATTCCAATCATAACCTTAACTATTCTGAAGATAAACCTCACTAATTCTAAATTTATCATCATTTTGAACAGAACTCGAGTCTGTGTTGCTAGAGGAGGACAACAAATGTATGTTTACCGTGGGAATGATGGCAAGTATTTTAATTTATTTAACTGGATGCTCCAGACTCTTTTAGTAGCTCACAGATTGAAATCTCCCTTATTTATTCCAGGCATCAAAATTAAAGTACGAGTAGGAAGCATGACAGCAGACTTCATTGAGCTCGTTTCTTATAACTGCAATAGCTAGTCTGAGATAGGTAAAACTACAATATTGATAGAGAAGAGTTACAATTTCCAACCCAAATTGAGTATAAGTAGCTTTTCCAGTTCCCCCAACTGATTCCACAAAAGCAACTCGATGAAAGGTGACCTTTGTCTTAAGGAATCCTTGCAGGCTTTTCTCAAATTAATTCACTTCATTTTTACCTAATTGGCTGACCCTCTATCCAACTTGATTCTTTAAACTTTCCCTTACTTGATTCTTTAAACTTTCCCTTACTTAAAAGGTAACCTTTACACAGGTCCCAAATGTTGGCTTCCTTCAGCTCATCTCATCACTCACAGCTCCTGGGAAGGCCCTTCTATTCCTTTGCTCAAGCCTGGATCCTGAAACCCCAAATAAAATCAGACATGTGATTCCCCTTTCACCTGGGTAATCAGATCACAAAAAGTTTTAAATCAGAGTATGACTGAGAAAGGGCTCTGAAAACTTCTTTATAATAATTACCATTAAAAATAACTTTGCAGAAATATCCAGTATTGCACTGCTCTGGGCCTCTGGGACATAATACTAAATCTGAAAAAGAAGCAGGATAAAACTCTTAGGGTCAAGGATGAAATGCCAGGCACATGCACACTCTATTGCCAACTCCTAGATCTTGTTCTGAGAAATTGTTTTGGTGGTAATGGTATGCTGAACTATTTCAAAAGCTATGTGAGGAGGTGAGGTGAAGTGCCAGGTGATTGCTGCTTCCAGGGATTGAAGACAAACCAGAGAACCATAGAGAATGCTACTATATTTCAATTTTTCTCCCTCCATTTTATTATTACAATAATTATATTTTTATAATTATAATCATAATTATATTTTTTATAAATCTATTAAAACTTGACCACTACTTTTATTTTATTTTGGAGTAATTTTTAATAAGCTTTTAAAAAATATTAATTACAGTTGAAATTCAGTATTATTTTATATTAGTTTCAGGAGTACAGCATAATGAATAGACATTTATATAATTTATGAAGTGATCCTCCCGATAAGTCTAGTACCCACCTGGCACTATACATAGTTATTGCAATATTGACTATATCCCTACATTGTACATTACATCCATCCCTGTGACTATTTTGTAAATGCCAATTTGTTGTACTTCTTAATCTTTACATTTTTTTATCCAGCTTCCAAGAACCCCTCCCATCTAGCAACCATAAATTTGTGTCTATGAATCTATTTCTGTTTGTTTATTTTGTTCTTTAGATTCCACATGTAAGTGAGATTATATAATATTTGTCTTTGTCTGACTTGTTTCACTTAGGTCCACCTGTGTTGTCACAAATGATAAGATTACATTATTTTGTATGGCCAAGTAATATTCCATTGATTTGTACCACTTCTTCTTTATCCAATCGTCTGTTGATGAGCACTAAGGTTGCTTCCATATCTTGGCTATTGCAAGTAACACTGCAATAAATATGGGGGTGCATATATCTTTTTGAATTAGTGTTTTCAATTTCTTTGAATAAATATCCAGAAGTGGAAATGCTGGGTCATAGGTGGTTCTAATTTTAATTTTTGAGGAATTGCTATTCTGATTTCAATAGTGGCTATACCAATTTACAATCCCATTAACAGTGCAGAAGGGTGGGCTTTTCTTCATATCCTCACCAACATTTGTTTGATTTATTGATGATAGCCATTCTGACAGGTGTGAGGGGATATCTCACTGTGGTTTTACTTTGTATTTCTCTGAGGATTAGTGACATTGAGCATCTTTTCAGATGTCTGTTGGTTATATATACGTCTTCTTTGGAGAAATGTCTGTTTAGGCCATTTGCCCATTTTTAAAAATTGAATTGTTTGTTTGTTTGTTTTTTTTTTTAGTGTTGAGTTGTATGAGTTCTTTATAAATCTTGGATATTAATCCTCATCGTATATGTCATAGGCAGATATCTTCTCCCATTTAGTAAATGGTCTTTCTGTTTTGCTGATGGTTTCCTCTGCTGTGTGCTTTTTAGTTTGATGTAGTCCCATTTGTTTGTTTCTTCTTTTGTTTCCCAGGCTTGTACATCTATTTCCTTTGCCAGGTTAGGCAAAGTTTTCAGTCATTATTTCTTCAAATAGATCCTTAATTCCTTTCTCTCTCTCTTCTTCTGGTACTCCTATGACACAAATGTTATGCTTAATGTTGTCCCAGAGATTCCTTAAATTATTCTAATTTTTTGGATTCTTTTTGCTGTTTTGATTGGGTATTTTCTTCTACCTTGTCTTTCAAATCACTGATTCAGTTCTCTGCTTCATCTATGCTGCTGTTGATTCCTTCTAGTGCATTCTTCATTTCAGTTATTGTATTCTTCACTTCTGACTGATTCTTTTTATGGTTTCAGTGTCTTTATTTATGCTTATTATCTCTTTGTTTTAATTCTAAGTTCCTTGAGTATCATTATAAACAGTGTTTTGAACTCTGTATCTGACAGATTGCCTGCCTCTGTTTCATTTAGTTTTTTTTTTTTTTCCTGGAGTTTTGTCTTGTTCTTTCATTCAAAACATGTTTCTCTGTCTCCACATTTTGACTATCTCTCTGTGTTTGTTTCTATATATTAGGTAGATTTTCTATGTCTTCTATCTTGGCAGTATGTCCTTATATAGTAGGTGTTTTCTGGAGCCCAGTGGTGCAGTCTCCTTGATCATCTATCTGGGTGCTCCAAGAGTGTCCCTTGTGTGGACTGTATGTGCCCTCTTGTTGTAGTTGAGCCTTGACTGCCATTGGCAATCAGTGGGTGGGACTGACCTTCAGGCTAACTGGCAGTGAGGATTATCCACAACCACAGCATATGAGCTGCTAATGAAACAGTAGGCTCTGGTGTCTCCTGAGATCACTCTTTGGGTGTGCTGCTTGTGGGGCTAATTTCCTTGTGCTCTGTTGTGATCTAAACTGGCCACCAGATATATTAGTTCTGGGGTCTCTTGGGAGGGGCTCCCATGCAGGCCAAGGTCTGCTACTGCCTGTGACTGGCCCTGGGCTACCTGGTAGGAGCTACCAAGCAATCTTCAGTTGGTTGCTACCTGTGCTGGACCTGGAGGCCAATAGGAGAGGCCATGCTTATGACTGAGGCTGGCTGCCACCAGCACCAGGTCTGGGACAGCTCATCAAAAGGCCCAGGGACCCCTGATGCTGGCTACTACCTGCAAGCTGACTGTAAAACTCAGCCACTGAAAGAATCTCTAGTGATACTCGAATTGGGTGAGGCAGGATCTCAGGGAATCACCAGGGTGGGGCAAGTGGTGTTCACCAGGTTAATGCAGATTCAGATTTGCCACCAATTCTGAGGCTAAGGCCACTCAGTAAAAGGCACAGAGCACATCAAGGACAGCTGTCACTTGCCTGGGGTCCATGAACCCTTGAGAGGTGTCCAAAAATGACTGCCTCGAGGGCCAATGTTGGCTGCCCACCACAGCCTCAGGCAGTGCATGAATTGGGTATAGCAGGGTTTTAGAGAGTCACCAGGATGGAAGGAGAGTTTTCCAGGCAAATGCAGATTTAGATTTGGCTGTATAGGGAAAAGACCCAACACAGAGACAATGGTGTCTGTCCTTCCAGCTCTTGCCTTGAAGCTACACAACTCAGTCTTTCCCTCTATGTCTCTGGTACCTTCCAAGCCATCTCCTTCCATCAGAGCCTAGGGTGAGTGCCTTGGAGCAATAAAGTTCGAGCATGGGCCCTTTAAGAAGATGCCTAGGTTTCCATCAGCCTTCTACCTCAGTCAGATGAATGGAACCCTCACTGGTTTTCACAGCCAGATGTTGTGTGGTCTCCTCTTCCTGGCACTGGTGCTCTGGGCTGGAGAGCCTAGTGTGGAGCTGGGACCCCTTGCTCCTTAGGAGAGACTTCTGTAGCTGAGATTTTCCTCTCAATTTTCAACCACCATGCATGGATGTGGGGCCAGCCCATTTTGTATCTTTGCCCCTCCTGCCAGTCTCAATGTGGCTTCTTCTTTATATCCTTAATTATAGAACTTCTGTTCATCTAGTCTTCAGGTTGTTAACCAGATTGATTGTTCTATAATTTAATTGTAATTTTAATGTGGTCATGGGAGGAGGCAAGCACAGCATTTAATTACTATGCCATCTTGATTGGAACCTCTTTCTCCCTCCATTTTAAATTCTGCAGCAAATTGGACCAGGAGAAATACTTTGAAAAGAGCATGAGTCTGGATATTTGTTTATTTAAAGTAGAAAGAGTTATATATTCACTAATTGAAAACAATTACTGATACTAGATTTATTGTAAAAAGTAGAATGTAATCAAATTAATAAGGAAGGGTGCTTTTCTGCCCAGGAGAATAATATGCAAGCCCAAGGGGAATGCCTACATTAAAGGATTTAATAAAGGAAACATGACTTTTTAAAAGGAATTGAGAAGAAGATGGAAAAGTGGAGATACGGATTTCATAAAGATAAAGAAAGGAGTGCTGATTATGGACACAGAGAGATTCTTGAGTGTCCTTTGGACTTACAAATTGGGAGGTTACTGGTAACCTGTTTGCATGTGGTAGTCTTATGAGTATTTTATTCAAGATATAGAATAAGCAGACTTCTGACTTATGGAATAGAAAAATAAGGAAACTTAAAAGGTTATACACTGTGTTATTTGACTATCATGCTCCTCACACACAGAGTTATCTTCCAGTAGTCGTGGTAATATCACCCCTCTGGGTTCTTGGTCCTTTGTCCAGTCTTCTGTAGAAATTGATTTTAGAAGATAATTTGCTAAAATTAGGGATTTATTGAGCACCCATAGGTTTTCTGTCACTACAGACCAGTAGTCTTGTGGTCACCACAAAATATTTGACCTTTTTCTTTTTTTCAAATTCATACCCAAATTGATGATTCCTTGTCACCTGAGCCCTAAATATTAAAATAGCAGTGATATTAATATCTCAGAATAGAAATCATATGATTATTTATAAATCTTTTATACTTAGCATTTACAAAAATTAAGTCATCATTGAGTCTTCTTAGGCTTTGAAAAGGTAAATCGATTTTCTCTTCTCATAGTATATGATGAATAGATAACTGAAATGATAGATCTTCCAGAGAGAGAAGAAAGAAGTTTCTATAATGGTAAGGTTTCAAATTATATTGCATGAATTTTATGTATACCTTTCCCTCCCTCTTATTAAGTAATTTTTCAGAAATGTAATCAGATTTTTAAGAAAGTAAGTGGAAATCAAATCTGTAAAATATAAACATGTTTTCAATGCTTGAAAACATGTATAGAAGGCAGTAGAAAATGGAGATATAACAGCTCTTCAGTCAAGCTACCTTAGTTGAAACCTGGGCTTCATTTACTAAGTACTATGTCATATTGGACAGCTAGCTTAATCTGTCTATTCCTTAGTTTACTCAATTGTTAATATTACCTAGCATTACTGACTAAATCATTGGGTAGCTCTGAGGACAAAATTATATTTCACAGGTAAAACTTTTAGAATTCTTCTAACATTCAGTAAGTCCTCTGGAGTAATTAGCCAAACAGTAAGTCCAGCTGGAGACTGTCACTTGAATTGAAACAGTTACTAATTTGGCTTTGTATGTGGATGTGCTTGTATGTGCTTGACTTATAACAAGGTAAACACAAAGTAAATACTTTTATTATCAGTTCCTACATCCACCTATACAGAAAGGGAGTCTATAGCTAGAGTCCATATGCCTAGAAGCATAATTCTGTGACTCCTGAAGTAGTCAGCACAGATTAAAAGGGAAGGAAAGGAAGGAGAATACAGGTATCTCCCAGAAACCTATAGGCTCCCTGGAAGCCAGAATGATCTATAGTACATATCGGTTTAAAAGATCAGTGACACTAGTGAAAAGGAGGTACTATTAATAATCATGCTGTGAGAACAGGTGTAACCAAGACTACCTTGGGCATATGAGAGTGTGTAGTCATGCTGGTTAACACCCACTGCTGTGAAGGAAATGTGCACATTCATTGTTGTTGGGGGTTTGAGTGTATACAAACTTTATTGAAGGCAATGGGACAATATTTATTGCTCTTTTTTTTTTTTAACTCTTTGACCTGGTAATTCCATTAGTAGAGATTTTATTTTCCTTATAGAAACACTTCACAAGTCACCAAATTATGTGTATTAGTTTAACCATATGAAATTTCTGGATTTGTCCATTTATGACATACTAAAAGTTCAATTTCATATGGTTCAAACTAATAAAATAATTCGCTGTTATCTAGCTTTTGTGGGGTTTGAAGCTTATGAAATTTTGGAAACTTCCTTAAATTTTTTTAAAAATCTTCCTTTCATTATTTTATAAAAAATATTTAACTTAATAACACATATTGCTAGGGCAAATGAGGGATCCTAAAGCTTAAGCTACCCTACACACACACATATATTCCATTAAATATTTAAAAAATGAGAATATGCACATTCTTGACTAGACTTCAATATAAAAATGGAATTATCATATACTACATTTGGAATGTTAATTAGTACAAGAATTCTAAAAATCACTTTCCTAATATGAATCAAGATTCTTAACTCTTTCTTTTCATTCTTTATCTCAAAATACCACTTTGGGGAATTTATCCTGGAAATAATCTGAATAGTTTTATTTTTTAACATTTAGCTCTATGAGTCATTTAAAATTTGTCATGGTATAAAGTGTGAGATTCAGCTCCAATTTTATCATTTTTCAAATGGCTATTTCATTGTCCCAACACAATTTATTTGAAAAGCTCATCTTTATGCCAGTTATATGAAATGGAATCTTTTTCGTAGATTAAATTTACATACACATTTGAATATATTTTTGTAAATTCTATTCACTGCCATTCATTTGTTTGACTAATTATTCCCTAATGCCATAATTGTTTAGTCATGGAGAATATATAAATTATTTTAATATCTGGAAATGATATTAAATCATTACTCTTTTTGTTTCTATTTTTCTTAATTTTCAGTTCAGGCTGAATAAAGATGAGTCATTAATTATAACTTGTGCCAATGCTGGAAATTTCAGAAAAATTAAATATTTGGTTTCTGAAAAAGATAATCATTCTAAAACTTCAGAGGTAGTGCATGCAAGTAATTCATGAATTTACAATAATTTTTTCTTGATTTGCTTCAACTTGATTTTCTCTTCCTTTCCTCCCTTCCCTTCTCTTCTTTTTCCTTCCCATCTCCTTTCTCTTTTACTCTTTCTTTTTCTTCTTCTTCCCTCTTTTCTTCCATCCTTCTTTCCTTCCTTTCTTCCATTCAGCCATCCATCCATCCTGCCTGCCTGCCTGCCTGCCTTTTTTTCAGAAGCACATTTACAAAAGAAGAACTTGATGATATTAGAAATTTTTTAACTCTTTATTTTTCTCTCCTCACAGCCCTATTTCCTCGCAATCCTGGGTCCATTCCTTTTCTCTCAATAGAGTTTGTTACCTTTTCTTTAAGTTTACTAATTGGATATAAAAAAGAACCCATAACTAGTTCTATAATTTATGCTAGTCTGTTTTAATGCCTCATTCTAAGATTTCAAAATATTACCTTCTAGAGGTCAGTTTTGAATTGGACTATCAGGTCTAATTTTTAAATTTTTTGCTGTTTTGTTTTTAATAGCATATCTAACCAAAAAGCATTTAAAATTGTGTCTTTCACATTGTGCATTTAAAAGTCTTTATATGATTATTATAGTCAACTCTATGGTGAACACTCTTCAATAACATTTCCCCACTGCAGTAGCATTTTGATTCAAAATGAAATGCTCTGGTACAAAAATTGGACACATCATAACTACACAACCAATAGCATTTTACTCCAAAATTTTACTTGCTTTAATAATTTAGGTGCCCAAAAAGAGAGAATTAAGAAAAGCCTTTATGTCTCTTGGTTGTCTTTTGGTAAACATATGCTATCGAATTATATATTGAATATGCCATAGCCTAGGGAGTAAACTGTGACTGAAATCTTCAAAAAAGACTTAACCTGCTGTGTCCTTTTGGTAGAGTTGAGCAACAGTTAAAAGGCTGAGCATGAGAGGCAGAATGACAATAGATTTGTTAACCTGACCCTATAGATTAGATGATCATTACCCTAAACGCCGGCTTCTGGTTGGCTGTAAGAAAATGCCTTTTTCTCATTTCACTCACTAGCTTTTCTCCCTCCACTTAAATGGTAATTACATATTTATAATGCATTACAAGTATATCTAGTTTTACTCAGAATCCTTTGAGAGCTACAGAAACTAGTACTTTCATAATGATGGATGCTCTTTTGGCGTTATTTCTTTTTTTGAGAAGATTTTTGGTCCTATTAACTTTTTTCTACTTCACTTGCACTTTTTTTCACCTCAGAAACAATAGAATTTTTCAAATCAAATAATGAGCACTGGCAAAATTGAATAATGGTATTCCACTTGTGTAATTTTAAATAACATCTATATTTAAAATAATTTTTAATTACCTTGGTAGTTGCTGCATACATGTAAATTTGGTATTAAATATTGTTTTCTCATAAATAAGTCAGACTAATTTCCCATAAAATCACCGTCTTCTACAATTTTTTTTAAAAATTATCTTCTTATATGCTCTTAAAATGTAATGGTTAATTCTGATTCCTCATCTTTCTTTCTCCCCCTCTTCTCTCTATGCATGACATTTAGTTCAAGGTTCATTTTAGCATTAATATCAGTGTCTACATGTTTCTTTAGGTGTAATATTTTATCTTTACCTTCCAAATGCAATAGAACTACCAGGAAAAACTTTATGATCTGGTGAAATTAATAATCACAGGTAAAAAGTGTGAATCCCTCAACATATTCCTGACCTAGTGTTTATAAAATCAGTTATTTAATATCAATGAATTTTATCATATCGTGATTATTTATATATATAAAACTCCATCAGATTCTTGGGGGAATAAGCATTTTCACCAAGTTATTTATAATATGTAGGATTAAGTTGTCAATATATAAAGACAAAAGTTGGTAAAATATAATTCAGAAATAACATTTTTTTCTATAAGTTATATAGTGATAGTTTCTGTCAAAAGGATATATAAATAAAATAGAACTACAAAAATGAGAGTCTGTGAGTAATAATAAAATAACAGTAACAACAACGAAGACAATAACATTTTTTAAGGAACTTCTGAAACTTGACAAGTGCTTTTTTGGAAGGTGAGGGAGTTCTGTGGTCAGGATTAAAAGTCACATCTGGAATTTACTAGCTGTGAGATCCAGGATAAGTTGTTTAATATCTCTGAGCCTTGATCTTCTCATGCATATAGAAATAATAATAACCACTCTACAGGGACACTTAGGAATAATGTAAGAAAAGCTCCTGGAATATAATATATAATCAATAAATGGTAGTTCTTGGTCAGGGGAAGGAGCCAGAAAAGACACCACCATGAAGTAGAAAGAGTTCAATCCCTGAATTAATAAAATCCTGGGTTCTAATATCTACCTACCACTTTTTGGCTGCTTACTGCTAAACAAGTTATTTAAACACTATCTTGCTATAGAAAAAGAGAAATAATACTATTAAATTTGGGTGAGACTTTAAATTCTCTATGTGAAACACTTTTTATAGTACCTGGCATATAGTCAGTTCTTAATAAATGATTCTATTATTGCTTATTATGGGCCTATTATGTCACTGTAGGGCTGTAAGAACTGTGGGAACAGAAAGAACTGTACAGGGTACCTTAAGACACTTAAAACATGTCAAGGAAGATAAGGCCTTGTGGTAAGCATAAGTTTAGATAGCACAAAATATACTATAGTAAGTTTTACAGTAGGGGTCCACAAGTACCTGAGGATTTAGTTAGTCTAGAGGAGAGCTTTGAGATCTTGCTCCCTTGCATATGTTATCAGTTTGGCTCAAGTAAACTCATAAAATAAAATAAGATAAAATAAAATAAAGCCTGGAGAACTCATATTTATAGGGATCAAGTAAGACGTAATGGAGGCAATCATGGAAGATTGGCAGAGTTTAAAGAGTGGACAGGATATCAACATATAGAGACTGGAGTTGCTAGGGGAGAGAGTATTGGGGGAAGGAAGCAGAATAAGCAATGAAAACTACAAAGGTGAAAAGCACAGATTATACATGAGTAAAATAGTAAATAAATTCTACTACTTATTTAAAGTATAAAAAATGGGGAAGGTGTGAAATTAACTGACACTTATTGGGCACTTATGTGCCTGGCACTGTTCTAAGGGCTTTACACATATTAATTCATTAAATTCTCACAACAACTTCATGAAATAAGTCTTAGTATTAGTTCCACTTAGTATTAACTCCACTTATGGATAAGGGAATGGAGCCCTTAAGTGCTTATAAGCGAAATAGAAAATGGTGCCTCTTCCTCTGAGGCTGTAGCAGCCCTGTTCTTAGACACAGCTTGGTGAGCGGAGCAGGGGCTGCACTCCAACCCGCCCCCCACCCCGCACCCGTCAACCAGATGCCTCACTCAGGACCACTTGGCCTACACCAGCAGGTGCAGCAGTCCTGCTTAATGTCACAAAGCTGGGCAATCTGGCTTTAGAGTCGGAGCTTTTAATTATGAAACTATGTGATGAGAAAGGCACCTGGTCCTTATTTGTGGAGAGCTTTGAACTCTTCACTTAGGAATTTGAGCTTTATTTTAAAGTTACTGAGAGGCATTGACTTTATTTTGAAGGAATGCAGGGGCACTTTCTAGCAGAGGTGGAGAATAATAATCACATTTGTAAGGAAACATACCTTGATGATGATATTAGTGGGGACAGGGAGATGGGATGGATTTATACAGGAGAGATTCAGGCAGGAAGACAAGTTAGGAGAAGAGTGCCAGGCATTAAAGTGGGAATGGATGAAAGCCCAGAGAAAGGGAGGACGGGACAGACCTAAATGACATTTCAGATTAGAATTGGCAAGCCCTAGTAATCACTTAGAAGTAGAGTGTGAAAGAGAGGAGCTGAAGGAGACTCCAAGGTTTCCACCTTGGGTGACTGGAAGATAATGATGCTTTTAATATAAAGAAGGAAAACAAGCAGAAAGGCAAGGAAGTTTTGATGAGGATGACATTTTCATGCTGAGTTTATGATAATAACAAGACATGCATGTAGAAATTCCAACCAAGAGTTGGGATTGTGGGTCTGGAGCTGGGGAAATTTGAGTTGGAGACTTAATCTATGAAGTGTGGGTGAGAGTGAGTGTGGAGTATGCCAAGAGAACAGAAGGGCAAGAATGGATCCTTCAGCAGGGCTTTAATCTTAGGCGTGGAAAGAAGTTATGATTACCTCCAAGAAGATGGAGGACTAACTTGGAATAAGTGAACTAGGATATAGCAGTGCTAGAGGTAGGATAAGGTGTTCAGGAGCACCAAATGCCTGGCACAAGCTAAAGTAGCTCATACACAGTCTGTTTTGTAAACTGTAGTAATGCTTTTAAGCTATTAGGATGTTTTCAGATACTAAGAAGCACTTTGCTAAATATTAGGTACAATGGTAGCTGAAAATAGATTATAGCTTTCAAATGCCTTGAATCGCAGGATGCATTTTCTATCCTGTGGAAAGGGCCATACACAATAAATGTTTTCTCTTAGAGGATAGAGGTTGCCTGGAGCATCATGTAGAGAAAGAATCTGAGCGATACCCAGGCTCAGTGGGAAAGAGCACTGGGATGTATTACAATATATACACTCTACTCCCTCCTGGAGGGAGTGGAGAATATTGTATCTAATTGATCTTCCCTTGATTAAATTCTAACTAAAAATTTTATTGTTAAAACCCTAAGTTTCTATGATTATCAGAACCTAGGTTATCATACACATTAATTTTTAAAAGGTGAGGAGTGAAAAATATCTCCTCATGGTTTTGTAACACAGTTTTTTTCAGTGCCAGGACTTGGACAAGGAAGTTGAATATCAGACTCTCTAAGAGTGAATAAATAAAGAAAAAAAAAGTATTTGTATTCAGTAGAATAATTAAGGAAGAATTACTGCACACCTTCAATTCTTTGCTAATACAAGCAGGATGTGTGTGTGTGTGTTTTCTATTATTTGAGACTTCTAATAGGAGTATGGTGGAAATATGTGAAAGGAATTGAAGGTAATTACTTTTTAATGAAAGAGGAAATCAAGTTATTTAAATTTCTCCAGTCAAGAACTTTGATTTTAGAAAGCCACAGGTAGGGAACATAAAAAGCAAACACTGAGTTGAATTATTCACTGAGGATAATTAATGATAACTGCATTAATAAAATTTTAGAGGAGACTCTCCACTGTTCTATGTAAATAAGTGTTGCAAAAAGCTTTTATTTTATAAGTATTCATTATCATAGACATTCACTGTTCCTAGTCTTGAAAAAATTGTGCATAAACACTTTTGGAAAATATAATTTAAATACCTATTGGAATTAATTTTAAAATAATTTTGCTTTGCAGAATTTTAGAGCTGTAGATCTTTGTAGTTCTTCTAACATATTCACTATATTATAAAAATTTATACCAATCAGAATATAAGCCCCTTGAGGGGGTGGGAGGTACCTGTACCATTGGCATCACTGTGTGTAGTGCCTAACCCTAGCCTCTCTCTAGTCAACTCTGACTTTTCTTCTTGTTCACTGCTATTTCCAAGAGTCAGCTTTTATAATCCCACTGAAGAAAGTGTAAGACATGGTCCTGCCATCAAAAATTTAAAATCCAATTGCTAAGTGAATAAAGTGACAACAGAGAATTGGTCCCAGTAATTACTATTTTAACACCCTGATTGCATTTTTATTCTTTTTTCAGCCACAGATAAGTTCTATTCTCAGTGATATACAGGCAAGAGATGGACAATATAAAATAACTCTACTATTACTATTTCCTGTGCGCACTTAGTATCTCTTTTCCCTGTATCTTTGTTTTCACTATTTTCTTTCTGATAAGGGCGTCTTGTACCAATTCCTTTCATTCAGTTGTCAAAACCCTAACTTTTTTTTCAAATCTCATCTTAAATGCCACCTTCAAACAAATTTTCCTGGTCTCCCTTAAGCAGATATCATCTCTCCTTTTAAATTTCCTGCTCACTTCCCTTTTCCCTCTTTCCTCATACTTGTCTCAAATTGGAAATTGTGTTTTATTCAATAGAATACAGAATCTCAGTGCCATTACTTACTGTTTGTGATACCTTGGGCACATTACTAGCCTCTCTGTGTCTAGGTTTCCTCATTATTAAAATAGGGATAAAAATAGTTGCTTGTTTACATGGTTATGATATGAGATAACATATGTAAAGTACTTATGACAGTGCCTAGCACATAATAAACACTCAGTGATGAATAGCTTTTATATATATATAGATTTAAATAATAAAGATAAAATTGAGTAAATGATGAGTTTGTTGTGGTCTGATTCCTATAAGAACATGGAAGTGGGAACAAGATCAGGGTAAAATGGATTTGATTGAATAAGCATTTGTTGCATTTTTGTTTTGTGCCAGCATTGCATATACTATGTGAATAAGATGTGGATAAGGCAATATCGGGTGGAAATGGGGAGAAGTTGGTCAAAGGATACAAACTTCTATAAACTTAAAAGATGAATACATTCTGAAGATCTAATGTGTAGCATAGTGATTATAGCTAATAATAATGTATTTTATACTTGAAAGGTGCTAAGAGAGTAGATCTGAGATGTTCTTACCACAAAAAAGAGCTGTTCATAATGTGACATAACAGAGGAGTTAGCTAATGCAATGGTGGTAATCATTTGCAATCATCAAATTGACACATTGTACATCTTACTTACACAAGGTTATATGTCAATTATATCTCAATAAAGCTGGGGTTGTAGGGTCAGAGGGAGGGGAAACAGTCTATGATCCCAATGTGTATACTAAAATAAAGTGAGGAGCAAAGGAAATTCATTAAAAATTGTGACACTGTTGAGAAGAAAAGAAGGGACCAAAATTGGAGAAAATAAAGGCGGGGAACCTACTTGAGATGAATAGGAAAGCTCTCCCTGAGGAAGTGGGTTTAAGCAAAGATCAAAACATGATAAGGAGCCAGCCAGGAGCAGAGCTGGGGGAAGGAACATACCGGATGAAGGCCCTGAGGTGAGACAGAATTTGGGGTGTTGGAGAAACTGACGTTCACTGTGGCTGGAGTTAATAAGAAGTTGAACCAGAAACAGGCAGGGATCAGATAAGGCTCTCTAGGCCATTAGAAGGAGTATGGGTTGTACTAGACTTGACTGAGACCGTGTGATTTTCAGCTGGGTAAAGACTATGTAAAATGTAGAAAAAGGTTTGGGAGCAGGCATTTGAGATGCCAGAGCAAAGCCGTGGGATTGTGGCTAAGAATAGTGTCAGAGGAGACAAGAAATCATCTGCGAAGTGGAGGAGCTGCACTGGGGCATACAAGAAGCTATTCTCTTTTGGAGGGTATCACTCTACACAACAGCTGCTGCCTTGCTATAATGGACTTTGACAGGACTTTTCTCATCGCAGACGAAAAGTCAAGCCGACGTAGTGACCTTTTGGAATAGAAGCTTTCTTGTCTGCCAAGTTGAACCTTTTCTGGGAATATTTGTGCTCAGTGAGCTCTTTGAACTTACTGCAGGGTGGGTAAATGCTATCCTTCACCAACATTCAACTCTTTTCCTTTCATGTCAGCAGAAGGAAATAAATCATTTATGTTAGTTTGGGTAATTGAAGAAGCTTTTCATTTCCAATTTACCCTGGTGTGTGTGACTAATTTGAGTTAATAATCATTATTACCTACATACAGCTTTTCAGGGGATGAACCGTGAGTTGGAAAACATTGCATTTCTATAAAAATTGGCATAATGGCCTTGAACTTAAGCTTTCTAGTCTAAAAGTGAAACCTGAGAGTTAACATTGTATTACATTTCCAATAATGACTGTGTCCTTTTTCTTTCAGGCTTCCTTCAGGATTTTAATCATCCTACAGCCTCTTTGAGAATGACTGAACTTCCACATTCCCTTAAGTTAAAATTTTAAATTCTATTGAACATTTTTGTAGAGTATTTTATTATTTTTACATTATGACTTGTGTGGCAATTTAAGATCATAAGTGTCGAAAAAACTCTTGAAACAAGATTTTATGGTTGGTTTAAAATTTTTTTCTTTTAAACTTTTGAATAAGCTCCTTCCTAGCTACTTTTACAATCCAAATATTCTTCCCTTTGAACATAAGGTGGTATAAATATATAATGTTCAAGTACCAGACATATAAATTTATATATAGCATAAGAATTGGAGGCTACACCCTGTGATCCACTCTGACTTTGCTATTTCCTCAGTATTACCAGGAAATAAATTAATACTCTAATTTTAATTTTATTTACATTTATTATTATAAAAATTGCCCCCCTATTCAAAATCTTCACAACAATAGTAAATTTGGGGTAATGACTGATATCATTAGAGTCTCTGTTGATGAACTTTTGAGTGGATCAATAATATATTTTAATGCTGTAGGCACTTTAAAAAAAAACCTGAAGACTCAACAATTTAAGAAAAATATAGAGAATTTTTTAATAGAACAAAATTATGCCAGACTCGTTTCAATATAAAATAGTTTATTATTCATTAATAGGTATATTTCACCAATTTTTTTTTAAACTTCTATCTCTTAGGTAATATTTGGAAAAAGAAGGCGTAAACTTAAATTTGATATTATTGCTACTTGCAGCACTTTGATAGAAAATAAATATGGCTTTAGTTGAACTTGGTGTGGGGGCAAGTGATATAAAAATTGTCATATTGAGGGTAAATAAAGCTTGATTCTATATGTATAAAAAATTTCCCCTAAGATATCAAGACTGGAATTACTTGAGCTAGGAAAAACCATATTTGTCTGAGTCAAGGTAGCTGTAGGTCCAGCGAGACAGATCTTGTACTGGATCAAAGATTGATTTCTGTGCTAGGCAGAAAATCTGACATTGGTTAAAGAACTAAAACAGCAATGCAGAAATAACTAATTTCTTTTATTTCATCAAAATTCAAGAACTTTCTCTGTTTTCCCCTACCCCATGAAGTAATAGGTCATCTAGTTAACTGAGGTTCTCTCCTGTCTGTCTTGTTACTTTCCACTTTAGCTTATTTCTTGGAGTTTGTCCTTACTTTATCCACCCCCATCCCTGTCCAGTTTTATGGAAGAATAACTGACATGTAAAAAGACATGCACTGCATAATGACATTTCAGTCAACAATGGATCACTTATAAGACAGTGGTCCCATAAAATTATAACGGAGCTGAAAAACTGCTATTACCTAGTGATGTAACTGTCAATGTCACAGTGCAACACTACACTATTTTAAAATAGATTTAGTGTAGCCTAAGTGTACAGTGTATTAAACTCTACAGTAGTGTATAGTAATATCCTGCCTTCAGATTTACTCATCACTCACTGACTCACCCAGAGCAACTTCCAGTCTTATAAGCTCCATTCATGGTAAACACTCTGTACAGGTGTATCTTTTTTTTCTTTTTTATCTTTTATACTATATTTTACTGTAACTTTTCTATGTTTAGATACACAAATACTTATTTTGTGTTACAGTTGCCTACAGTATTCAGCAGAGTAACATGCTGTACAGGTTTGTAGCCCAGGAGCAATGGGCTATACCATCTAGTTTTGTGTAAAGGCACTACATGATATTTGCATGATGATGAAATCAACTAACGACAAATTTCTCAGAACATGTCCCCATCATTAAATGATGTATGACTGTATATTTAAAGTTTAAAACATGATGATTTGATATACATATACAATATGAAATGATTATCATAATTGGGATAATTAATATACTTATCACCTCACATGGTTATCTTTGTGTGTGAGTGTGTAATGAGAATGTTTCAGACTACTGTCTTACCAAATTTCAACTATAAAAGATACTATTATTAACTATCGTCGCCATCTGCATATTGTATCCCCAGAATTTGTTCATCTTATCACTGAAAGCTTGTACACTTTGAATAGCATCTTTCTATTTCCCCTACACCCAAACCTCTTGTAACCACTGTCCTATAAGTTTGGCTTTTTTGTTTGTTTGTTTGTTTGTTTGTTTGTTTGAAGTTTCACTTATAAGTGAGATGATACAGTATTTGTCTTATTTCACTTAGCATAATCTTCCAGGTTCATCCATGTTGTTTCAAACAGCAGAATTTCCTTTCTCATAGACAAATAATATTTCTTCCATTACATAGATATATATGTATATATAGCATGGATACTAAAGTGTGGATACTGAATCTCACTGTGGAAGGAGTATATCTTATAGAACTCTCAATATGCCTTTATGGATTTTTTTGGTGATAGTTTTTCGGTAGCTTTCTCAGGGCTTATACATCCATCGGAACCCAATTAGCCTCATTGTTCAGTTGGAAATAGTGGTGGTACTGAGATAAAGTGAACAGATAGATGGGGCCCAGGAAATTCAAGTTTTATTAAATTTGCCAAAGATTGGAGCTTTTTCTCATAATGCTTGGTAAAGGTAGAGTGTTTACATACAGAGAAATTAGGAAGAATAACTAGAAGGAATACTCATTTGACTATACGATTTCCATTGCCAGCTTTAAATGTGTCATTTTTTTATTAGAGAAATTCATATCTTAAAATATGCTAACTTTTAGAATGTTAAAAATATATTCATTTTTTGTTAATGCTCTACATATGGTCATTTTCACAAATCTTTCAAGATCTCATTAATTGATGTCTTTGGGGGAGTTTCATTTTTTCTCATTTCATCATAATAAATTCCAATTTAGCTTCTTAGTTCAAAATAATTCAGAACAGACTGTGTTGTCTTCTGTAGAATGTAATGTCACCTCCAATAAATTGTGAAAAAAATCATACTTTAATTATACAACCTGAGTATGGCTCTTGATTTTTAAAATTTTTCTTGATTTTTCTTGATTTTTCTTGATCTGAAAAAAGGGCTTCTTTAAATAAACACCAAAGGAAATAATAATATGGTAAGCCATATTTTATTTATTTTATTGTAATTACAATCTACTGACTTTTTCCAATATTTTCCTCAATCATTTATTTTATATTGTCAGATTGAATCACTACTGATACATCATAATTCTAAAATACACAATATTATATCTAAAGAATTAGTGATTGTAGAGTTGTTTAATGTTAAATGAAATTATGAATAACTTTATTCTCTGTGCTCTCTTTGACTTTTTTCTTTTCTCACTTATCAGGGAATCTAAAAAAGCAAAGTGAAACTCAGTTGGTTGTCTTTGAAAATAATAATCTGAGGTGAGAGTAAGTTGATAGTGTAGTAAAGTCTGGTGATAGCTTTCCCAGGAGATATCTTATGCAAAAATGATGGAGATCTGCCCATCACTACACAGAGAACGCTGACATTCTTGACTATAATAGCAAAGCAGTTATCTTTTGCACCTGCTCCAGTCTCTGAATAGCTGTCATGTACTCCAACAAAGAGAGGAAAAACTGTCATTATGATTTAAAAAATATTCATTGGCATAAGGAAAAGAAAAATATTTTGAGCACTTAGAATTTATTATTCTTGCTCTATTATGCCTGATTTTTACACTGAATTATTTGTTATATTTAATAGTATTAGAATTTTCCTGTTGAGTTTATTAGTGTGACTTCATTATTATAGAAAGTTCTTTGAATTATTAAAGAGATTCTGTGTGCATGCCTTATGAGTAAAAGGTTATGTACTTATGATTTCTGAATTTTTAGTGGCATGCAGTAGAATGAAACATCTAGATAAAATGTAAGTACAGTTTTACAAGATGTATCAGTAAGACAGAATTTAAAGTTAAATCTTATTCCTAAAATTTCACTAAATAAAATAAGTTTAAAAATGAAATAAAATGCATATTGAAATTGATTATTAGAAAAACAAAGGTTCTTATAGCTTTTGAGGTTCCTGACAGGTTGACTGTGAAGCCAGAGCTCTTAAATGTTTTAAAAATGTAAAATGCTATTGCTTTTTTACAACATTTTTGTTTCTAACTGTTACTGCTTTATTGGGTGAAATTATGAAGGAAGCCTGTTAGAGCTCTTGTACATTTATGTTTACCCAGCAGGTGTTTCCTCCCTTGGCATTTTACATGCTGATTTTTCTTATGCTGCTGTCTTTTCACTTTAACTTTCCTTTAAAAAAAATATACGAGAGATTTTAAATTTGTATAAACACGAGTGTGCGCATAGTGTGCATACATAAAGTATAGCAAAAATTTAATCTGACTCATCTTTTAACAAACACTAAAATTAAGAACCCAAATTAGTTTTCTCCCTTAAGTATTTTCCCTATAAGAAATTATACAATTATTTCAGTACAGCTGCTGTTACTTAAAATGTCCTTGGAACTCTTCCTTTGAAAATGTCCTTAAAAATCTGTAAAATTTTTAAAATACGTCTTCAGTGGTGGCAGGTCATCATTCTTTGATATGCATTTTACTATAAAAATATTGGCCCTTAAGCATGTAACTTATGCCATATTTTTCTTTTGGGAA
Organism: Macroglossus sobrinus; assembly: GCA_004027375.1. Classification (NCBI taxonomy): domain Eukaryota; kingdom Metazoa; phylum Chordata; class Mammalia; order Chiroptera; family Pteropodidae; genus Macroglossus; species Macroglossus sobrinus. The sequence continues at coordinate 166,925 of PVKZ01002233.1, read as the reverse complement.
AAACACCATCTATTTGAATTATTATTAATAGATTATGTAATAACAAGAATAAAATTTTATATAGCTTTGTGTTAATAAAGCATTGTCACAAATTTATAATCCAGTAAAAGTCTTTTTTCTTCTTTCCCAATATTTCTCTCCCTTTAACTTCTTCCTTCTTTTTTAAAGTTTTATTGATATATAATTCACATATGATATTATATGACATTTAGTATTTGTATTAGCATTAGTATACAACATAATGATTTGATATATCTATATACTGCAAAATAGTTACCAGATAAAGTTTAGTTAATATCCATCACCTCACATAGTTTCAATTTTTTTGTGTGTGATGAGAACTTTTAAGATGTACTCTCTTAGCAACTTTAAAATATGCAATGTAATTGTTTTATACTCACCATGCTATACATTTTATCCTGGATCATATCTTTTCTAACTAGAACTTTATATCTTTTGACCCCCTTTACTCATTTCACCCATCTCTTACCCCATGCCTCTGGCAACCACCAATCTACTATCTGTGTCTGTGAGTTTGTTTTTTTTTTAGATTTCACATGTAAGTGATATCATACAGTATTTATCTATCTCTGTCTAACTTATTTCACTTAGCATAATGCCCTCAAGTTCTATCCATTTGTCACAAATGGCAGGATTCCCTTCTTTAATAGCTGAATAATATTCATATACATATACATACATATATATGTATATATACGTATCACATTTTAAAATCTGTTCATCGATGGACATTTAGGTTGCTTCATGTCTTGGCTATTGTAAATAATGATGCAATGATTATGGAGCTGCAGTTTTTTTTTTTAGATAATTTGTTTTCTTTAAATAAATACTCAGAATACTGGATCAGATGATACTTCTATTTTTAATATTTTTGACAAACTTCCAAATTGTTTTCATAGTGGCTGCACCAATTTACACTCCCACCAACAGTGCAGAGGATTCCTTTTTCTCCACACTCTCACCAACACTCATTATCTCTTGTCATTTTTATTTATTTATTTATTTATTCATTCATTTATTTATTTAATAATAGTCATCTTAACAGGTATGAGGTGATAGCTCATTGTGGTTTTGATTTGTTTATCCCTGGTCATTAGTGATGTAAAGCACCTTTTCACATACTTGTTGGCAAGTCTTTGTAAAAATGTCTATTCAGTTTTCTGCCCATTTTTTAATTAAATTGGTTGTTTTTGCTTTGTTTTGTTATTGAGTTATATGAGTTATCTATATTTTGGATATTAATTCCTTATCAGATATTTGATTTGTAAATGTTTTCTCTCATTGTTGTCTTTTCATTTTGTTGATGGTTTCCTTTGCTGTGCAGAAGCTTCTTCGTTTAATGTGGCCCCATTTGTTTATTTTTGCTTTTGGTGCCAAATTCAAAAAATCAACACCAAAACCAATGTCAAAAAACTTATTCCCTATATTTCTTCTAGGAGTTTTATAATTTCAGGTCTTAACAGTCAAATCTTTAATTCATTCTGAGTTGAATTTTGTGTATGGTGTAAGATAGTGAACTAATTTCATTCTTTTACATGTGGTTGTTCAGTTTTCTCAACATCATTTATTGAAGAGGCTCTCCTTTTCCCATTTGGCTCCTTTGTCATAAATTAATTGATTATATCTACACGGATTTATTACTGGACTCTCTATTCTGTTTCATTCATCTATGCATCTTTTTTATGTCAATACCATACTGTTTTGATTTTTATACCTTTGTAACATTGTTTGAAATCTGGAAGTATGGTGTCTCCAGCTTTATTCTTTCTCAAGACTGTGTTGGCTATTCAGAGTTTTATGTGGTTCCATACAAATTTTAGAACTGTTTGTTCTATTTCAATGAAAAATTTTATTGGAATTATGACAGGAATTGCATTGAATTTGTAGATTGTTCTAGGCAGTATGAACATTTAACAACATTAATTCTTCCAATCTATGAACATGGAGTATCTTTCCATTTATTTTTGTGTTATTCAGTTTTTTTCATCAATGTCTTATAGTTTTCAATATATAGGTCTCATACTTCCTTGGTTAAATTTATTTCTAGGTATTTTATTCTTATTGATGTAATTGTAAATGGACGTTTTTCTTGGTTTCTCTTTCAGATAATTTGTTATTAGTGTAGAGAAACACAAACGATTTTTGTATATTAATTTTATATCCTGAAACTTTACTGAATTCATGTATCATATCATCTGCAAATTGAGACACTTTACTTTTATTTTTCAATTTGAGTGCCTTTTATATCTTTTTCTTAAATAATTGTTCTGGCTAGGACTTCTAGTACTATGTTGAATACAAAGTTGAGAGTGGGCAGCCTGACTTATTCCTGATCTTAGAAGAAAAGCTTTCAGCTTTTTATCACTGAACATGATGTTAACTGTGTGTTTTTCATATTTGGCTTTTATTATGTTGAGGTACATTTTATCTATCCTCAGTTTATTGGGAGTTTTTTTTTAAATTATGAATTTTCTCAAATGCTTTTTCTGTCTCTATTAAGATGATCATATAATTTGTATCTTTTATCTTGTTACTCTGGTGTATAACCTACACCATGATTAGGTGAGATTTATTCCAGGGGTGCAAGGATGTTTCAAAATATGCAAATTAATCCTTCATTCATCTTTGTTTAGGTTACCCTATGTCCCAATTTGCCCAGGACAGTCCTACTTTATGCTTATTACTTGGTGAAATTAAAAGTAGAGCCCCTCAAATAAGCACATGAAAGCATGTTCACCATCATTAGTCATTAGGAAAGTGCAAATTAAAACCAAAATGAGATGCCACTACACACTCATTGGAATGGCTATAATTATAAACCCTATCCATACCAAATGTTAGGGTTTAGAGATACTATACTTTTAATACATTGCTGTAAAGAGTGTAAAATGGTACAATCACTTTGGAAAATTATTTAATAGTTCTTAAAACCTTAAATGGACTTATCATACCACACAGATTCTACACCTAGATACTTATATAATAAAAATACACACATATGTTTATACCAAAACTTTTACATGAATGTTCATAGCAGCTTTTTTTTGGTAATAATTCCAAACTGGAAATGTAGATATCTATCAACAAGAGAATTGATAAATTATGGCATAATTATACACTGGAATACTACTCAGAGATAACTAGGAAGAAACTATTGATGCATACAACATGTAAGAATCTCTGTGAAAGAGGTCAAACAAAAAAGGACATAGTATATGATTCAGTTTATACAAAATTCTATGAAAGCAAACTTGTGACAGAAACAAGTGTTTGCCTAGGAATAGAAAAAGAGAATGAAAGGAGAGATTACAAGGAAACCTGATATAAGGAAACCTTTGGGGATGGTGAATATGTTTATTATCTTGACTGTAGTAATAGTTTCACAGGGATATGTCCAAAATCATCAAACTCTAATTTTAAATGTGCACAGTTTATTATATATCAATTATGCCTCCATTACTGAACACTTCTTGCTGATAAAAATATATAACCTGGAAAATGCAAACTTCAGTGAGCTCTAACATGATTTTTCAGTGTAATTTCTAGGAACACGCATTGTAAAGGTTGCTTAGGGCCAAGCTATTAAAATATTTCTAAGTATTTCAAAAATCAAATGCTGATATATGCTCAGTGTTGATATAATGTGAGAAGTAATTGGTAAGAAGCTTAAGTAAGTGCCGAGTAGCAGAATCTAGGCTGGACCTCTCAATATTCCTGTTATTATATTGATCACAGTGTAAGAGGAGATGGGCTATCCCAGGCAATCTCACTTCACCCATCTTTCTTTTGGCCACCATACCTCCATATCAAGGTATTTTGTAACTTGGTGACTTTCTTATTATTCTCACTTTACAGTTCTGAAATTTCAGCTTCAATGAAATAAAGTGGAATTGTCTTTTGCACCAGGAGCCCAGGAACAATTCTCTTTTGCTACTACCTGCAGGCTTACATCCAGTGTTGGTCTGGGTTTGCTGCCAATATTTAAGAATTGCCTGACAAGAGAAAGATATAAAAAGTATCCAAATGGGAAATGAAGAAGTCAAGCTGTCACTCTTTGCGGATGACATGATTCTCTATATGAAAACCCTAAAGACTCCACAAAAACACTACTAGGACAATAAGCAAATACAGTAAAATCTCTGGATACAAAATCAACATTCAAAAATCCATAGCATTCCCATACTCTAATAACAAAGTGTCAGAAAAAGAGGTAGAAAAAATAATTTCTTTTGCAATTGCAACAAAAAGAATAAAATACCTAGAAATAAATTTAATGAAACATGTGAAAGATCTATATATTGAAAACAATACCCTATTAAAAGAAATTGAAGAAGATACAGAAAAATAGAAAAAGATTTCATGTTCTTGAATTAAAAGAATCCACATAGTTAAAATGACCTTATTACCTAAAGCACTATACAGATTTAATGCAATCCCCATCAAAATCCCATCAGCATTTTTTAAAGAAATAGAACAAAAACCATCAGATTTGTTTGGAAGCACAAAAGATCCTAAATTGCCAAAGTTATCCTGAGGAAAAAGAATGAGGCTGGAGGCAACACTCTACCTGACTTCAAATTATATTACAAAGCAACAGTAATCAAAATGGCATGGTATTGGCAGCAAAACAGACACATGAACCAGTGAAACAAAATTGAGAGTCCAGAAGTAAACCCATGATTATATGGGCAAATAATTTTTGACAAAAAAGCCAAAAACATACAGTGGAGAAAGGAAAGCCTCTTCAATAAATGATGCTGGAAAAATTAGAAGACCACCTGAAAAGTAATGAAACTAGACTGTTGTCTATTACCATACACCAAAATTAACTCAAAATGGATTAAGGACTTGAATATACAACAGGGATCAATAAAATGCTTAAATTAAGTTCTTCCTTAGTTTTCCATCTATATAATGGTAGAATGCTCTTGACTTAACAAAAGCCACATCTTTAAAAAGGACTTGGAATTTTATGAATTATGCAGAGCAAATATGTATACTTGATATAGGAATCTTAAAAATTATAGTATTCTCACATAATACTTTTTGAAAAGTATACAAACTCTCTTTTGGTCATAATGCTTCAACATTGAAAACATCACAGTCAAGAGACAAGTTTGTTTTTTGAACAGAATCTTCTCTTTGGAAGTAACGTTAGGAAAGCCAGCCTGTTGTCATTTCCCTGCCTCTTCTTTCCTTTGTCTTTTCCATAGATACTCTCTCCCTGGGCACCAGTCCACCCGTTTCTGTCTAATCATAAGTTCCTCAGACTATCTGCAGGCTTTTGAGAATTAACTCGTCATACTGGACCTGAATCCTTGAGCTCTTCCCTCAGGCATCTGTTTTCCGGAAGCCTAGAGTCTCTGGAGCACCTCTGGAGCCTGGGCACTGCTAAGCGAAAGTGTTCTTCATCCCCTCCCTCTCCCTTTCCCACTGGCTTGTCGGCGTCTGCCTTAGATGCCCTGTCTGCCTTCTCACCTTCCTTACCTAGTAGTGATGTCCCTTCTCCTAAGATCAATCAGGCCATCCTGTAACACATGCCATCAAAATCTTAGAACTGAGCACTGGACCAGTTCTCCAGTATTATGGCTGACGTCTTAGACTAAACACCCATTCCTCCTCCTCTCAGCAGCAACCCTAACGTTTGCCTCCCATAGTCCTTCCTTCATTTTAGTCTGAGTAGACTGCGTAGGCCACTCCTGTAAACCCTAGGAGACGGAGTTTGGGACCAAGATAGCCTATTCTCACAGTGATTAGTTCAGAGGCTGAACGTGACCTAAAATGATCCAGAGAAAACGTCAGGACTTCCCCTGGAAGTCGTAGGACAATTGCTCCCTCTTCTTTGCTTAAATTTAAACCTGAAGCAAGTTTGACACTAACATTTGCAGGTCACTGAGCAAAAGAACAATAGAAGTCCATGTTCTAAACACAGAACCATATATCTAAATATTTTAAAAATTAAAAAATTGAAATATGTATTAAATTATAATTAACAAAATTTAACACAACATTAAATAAAAATTGTTCTTTTCCCTATCTGGACAAATATGCTTCTATAATGACCTGAAAGGTCAAGTTCAAATCCTCAGACTCAGATTTCTACTTTGGAACGTGGCTGGATGAAGAGCTTACACATACTTTGGCCCATCTTCTCTTCTCACTCCTGCCTCAATTCTGTACCACAACGGGACTCATAAACCATGTATGAACACCCTAGCTTGTTCATCCAAATTTCATACACACACTCTGCCAACAGGTACTTCTTGGATCAAAAGGTATGCAAATTGACAATTTGGTTCAGATGAATAGATTCAAGGAAGAGGCCCACACAGGGCTAAGAACTAACTCAGAGATTTGTGGCAGGGAATTCTTGGATCCACGGTACCCAGAGTATGATCTAGAGGGATGTGAAAAAATTCCAGGGGACGATGTGCCTTTGGCTCCAGAGGCTCTTCATCCCATGAGGAAGAACACGGCTGCAGGAGAGACAGAGGAGAGCTCTCTAGAGTGCAGGATCCAGGGAAGGCCCTTTTGCCTGGATCTAAGGGAGGGACTTAGTTTGCAAGCAACCCTTTCACAACCATGAGGGTAGGAGCTGTCTTAGAAAAAATCCAACACATAGGAGAAGAACGAGCCAAATCAAGAGATGGCGAGAACCAGGTTATGGTTACGTCATGTGAGTCTTCACATAAGCATCATCTGAAGCTAACCCTGTCCTGGGACATCCAGGTTTATGAGCTAATTCATTTTGTTTTTGCTCAAACTAATTTGGGGTGAGGTTTCCACCGACTAAAAGAATCATGTGTGATAGTTTTCTTGTTGATGTGTGTGAATGACTCATGTCTGGGTTGTCGTTCTTTCTAAAACTGTGGGATTAGTCTTGATCTAACCAGTCTCTGCAAATGAGGGAGTTGCCCCACCCCTCTCCCCTATACCTTGATGGGGAGGGAGTTCTATGTCCAGTATTAACCCTCTTCCTTGTTAGCCCCTTTCTGCTAGGTACCATCCTGCCTCTTACCTACATCCTCCTCATTTACAAGGGAAAGGAACTATAAACTGCCAAACAATAATCCACTCATTAAAGTATTGCTAAATTTATAACACCCAACAGTCGAGCCAATTGAAAATATGCTACAGTGTGGTAAACCACGAAGAAAAGGCAAATAACCATGAAGATTATAGTCTCGAAAGCATTAATTATTCAACATTAGCTTCTTCAGTGAGAGCAGTCCAAACATGTGGGAAGTCAATAAGCATTCTTATTTTGAAAATCAGGTTTTCTGTTTATTGACAGGTTGCATTCATCATTTAAGAAGATGTATATTTGTGTACAGTTTTGTTTGCTATTCCCCCCTCCAGTGTCCTATCTGATTTTAGTACCAGTTAATAAAGGTTCAGCCCAGAATTCTGGCCCCCATACCAGAGATTCTAAACTCCAGAAATTAATCTCTTAAGGTCATATGAAACACTACATGAGAATAAATAAAGAAAATTAATGTAAAAGCACATAATACTTTATCAATTTCAGTTGGCATATCATTGTGTTTCCTATGAAATCATGCCCTAATGAAGTGTGTGATTTTTTTTTTTAATGAAAAGAAGCATGTCGAGGATGAGAAGTCATATATATGGATTTTTTAAAGTGAATATCATAACATAAACTTTTTAGTGTATTAATTCAACCATAACTCATCCCCCATTCTCTAAAAAACAACTTCCCCTGCTCCTATAGATGGACAGAATGTCTGCTCTATTTATACATGTGTCACCATAATCCCTTTCACCTTTGGCCTCAGAGAGGAAGGGGGTGGGAAAAGGACTAGAAATGATGAGTGACGGAGCAGAGATGAGAGACCAAAACGGCCCAGAGAGAGGCTCGCACACACACAGCAAGAGTGATGGTCACAGGCCTTGACAGCTTTCCAATTCCTCATTCCACACTCACCTGAGACCCACCTTCATTCAGCTCCTGCACGTTGCTTCTGAGTGACTCTTCATAGCTTTCCAATAATTTTTTTTTTCCTCTTTAGATTGGCTGCAGTAAGTATTTGCTATTTTAAATGGAAGTTCTTAACAAACATGCTTGTTAAAAGTTTGTCTTTTAACTTGTGTACAGTCATGGATTTTCAGCTCATTAAACTTTAAAGAAAATCTTAACAGTGACTTTTGGTCTGAGCACATCTTGAAATTCTGTGATTACTGTCACTTTAACAAGAATTTGCTTTTCTGCTCCACAAGGAAGTTCTATTTAAAGCAATCATTTTTACTGTGAATAATGTGAGTGGTACAATTTGCCTTGTTCTTGGGATTTTAAAATAAAGATCTCTCCCCTGAATTTCTCAGCAATAATTAGATGTCTAATCAATCGTTAACATCCACAGTGACTCAAATCATCAGCAAACATGAAAATATGGAACTTTACCTCTTGGTTTTAATGGTCCCTATGTACTGTATATGTTAGTGATTCTAGCACACATTGAAGTAAAAGAAAAATATTTTCTGTATGCTCGCTTTTTTCTAAACTTAATTGATAACCTGTTCTTTTATTAAAACAAAACAAAATTTTTATAAAAACTTTTCTATCATTTAAACTTTTATATTAGTTTTCCAGGGGTGCCATAACAAAGTACCACAGATGGGTGGCTTAAACAACAGACATTTATTTTCCCACAATTCTGGGGGCCAACAGTCTGAAGATCAAGGTGTCTGGAGGGTTAGCTGCTTCTGTGGCCTCTCTCCTTGGCTTTCAGATGGCTGTTTTCTTCCAAAGTCTTCACACAGTCTTTCTTCTGCGTGTATCTGTGTTCAAATTTCCTCTTCGGACACCAGACAGATTAGGGCCCACCCTAATGACATCATTTGACCTTAATTACATTTTTAAAGACCCCATTTCTAAATACAGTCACTTTCTGAGGTACTTGAGGGTTAGGACTTTGACACATTAATTTTTTAGGGGGAGGGGGTAGATAATTCAGCCTGTAACAACATTTAACCAATATTTTTTGAGTAACTATTATGAGCTATTTTAAAGATTGAGACAACTATGAAAAAGAGAGGTCCTCCCACCTGCCCTTGTACAGGTCCAAATCTTGAAGAGCATATTTTATTTAGAACTGCCGTTTAAGCCTCTGTGACAAAGAGACCCCAGGGTAGAATAATGGGTGGAAAGTTCTCTTTCATGCCAGTGTCCTGAGGTGCACAGCCCAGACCTGTAGGACAGCTGTGCTATCCTGAGGTGCACAGCCCAGACCTGTAGGACAGCTGTGCCATCCTAGCACCAGCTTCCTCTCTGGGCACTGAGTAGCTTCTCCGCCTCTCACTATCTGCTCCACATCACAACCAGCAGGAAGGAGGAAAGGCAAAGACACACTCCTTTTAAAGGCATGACCTAGAAGTTGCACTTATTATTTCTAGTCTAAAGAGAGTCACATATCCATGGGGTAAGGAAAGTTGAAAAAAACGTATTCTGTATTTAAGTTGTCATGGGCCTAGCTAAAATGCAATATGCTTTGGATAAAAGAGCAAATGGATATTAGGGAACAGTTAATGGGGGCAGAGACCGTAAAAAGACAATGACTTTATATAGTGTAGCGAGGGAAAAGGAGCACCTTGTACAGAAGCAGAAAAAGCTGGCCTATAGAGATGGAAATGAATGGAGCTGTACAGAAAAGTAGAAGCCAGAGACCAAAGACCAAGGAGAGGGTAAGAGAGATAGAAGCTCTGGGTTCCCAGAGCTTTTTAGATCCTTATTCTAATACTTCATGTTATAGAAATGCTTTCTTATTATTTTTTAATCTTAAATTGCTTATAAATTCAGGTTTGAGTTTCTTTTTAAAGTAACTTTTCTGTTTATAATGCCCGCTTACTTGCCAAAAAAGTACTTGCTTTCAAACAACAGTTTAGACTAAGTCTAACTGCTTATTCTTACTGGAAAGTAATTGCCATAACAGCAAGTGGGCAAGAAGTCAGCTCCCCAGTAGTTTGATAATATACATTGATATTTTAACTATGTAACCGCAAAAGAAAATATGTATAAATAATAAGATTCTCATAAAAGAGGCTGGAAGTTATTGGTAGGGCTTGCTAAACCTGTTAAATTCTTCTATTTTTTAAATATCCTTTTAAAGAAATACTACTAATTGAAAAGATTCTACAGATACTAGAAATTGCTACCATAGAGTTACATAGTATTTTAGCAATAAGATTTTTTAATACAGTATGATAAATACATGCAAAAAATCCTAATAAAAAATCTTGATGTACTCATGGTTTTAGCCGTAAAACTCAGATCATCTCAGAAAAGTTTAAAAGAGAAATTAATTTATTTCATAGATAGGTTTCTAAATGGTGGTTCATATAATACTTGTAGTTAAAAAGAAATCTGAGATTCCAAAATTAATTCACTCTGTAATCAATGTCAGTGAAATTCATGTGAGACAGCTAGATTTTGCTTAATAGGTATTTGGACTTTGGCCACCCAACAACCATCCCCCCCTTCTTAGCACCCCAGAATCTTTTGGGGGAATTGCTCCTTCTGCTTTGGAAATACTCTTGGTAAAATGGTCAGTTCGGGTTCCTTTCCTCCCATTATGGATGAGAGAGGGGCCTTGTAGGCTCTTTCCACCAGACCCTTTCACTCTGCAACCAGATGAAAGCAGGGGCCAGCACTTGATGTTAGTTAGGTCTAGTTAAAGCTCAGTCCTGAGACTTTAAATCTTGATGAGTGAAAATGAAACTGGCATTGGCAGGATGTACTCATTCCTGCACCAGCACTCTGTTCATTGATCCTAGGCCTAGGCCTCCAACGATTTGCATACATTCCATGAGTTCCCATATAAATTCATTTTTCCTTAGATGTAGCAGATTTGATTTTTGTTGTTTTCAATCTCCAAATTCTAACTGATTCATCTTCTATCTACTGATTTATAAATTGACCATATTGAACTATGATCTAAAGACTGGAAAAAAAAGCCAAAAAACCTCACATACAACAACTCTACTAAGCTATGAAAGAACTTAGACAGCAAGTGCCAACATTAAATAGATAAACAAAAAGAGAGAAGTATGAATAAGGTTGCTGTAAATTTTCCTCAAAATTTTCAAAAATTTTTACAAACATGGTACTTATCCCTAATAGAAAAGGAAACATATCAAAAGAAAAAAATAATTCAACTTCATCAGTAATCAAAGAGAAATAAAACTAGATACCAACTTTCCCCCCCATAAAATTAAAAGTAATTTAAACATCAATACTGTTGAGAGGGTGGTGAGATGAGCGTTTTCATAAACTTCAAGTGGATATATAAGTGATTATGAGTTTTCAGGAAAGCAATCTGGCCATATGTAACAAGAACCATCAAAAGGTTTATATATTATACCAGTCAAGCAAGCAGAACTAGCATGAGGGTTACAGAATGTGGGATTTATTATAGAAATAGGCCTTACACAATTGTGGGAAAAGCTGGGGAAGTGAAACCAATATGGGGATTTGAGAATCAGGGAAAGAGTCACTCACCAGATTTCAAGCCCTAGGATGGGTGAACAAAGCAGAGCAAATCCAGGACATTGATGTGACATACAAAGGGGGATTTGGATTAGTGGGGCGGTCTCTGGGAGACCACTGCCTCCGAGTATCCTCAGCCAGACATCAGGTGACTGGTCTGGGGCCGCTGTCCATCAGCAGGGCCGGCACACAGGAAGAAGGGCTCAGCGCCAAGAGAAGAGTGAGGATGACCTGGAAACCGCTGAACTTACTGACAACAAAGATCTTCAAAGAGTAAGCAAAGCTGCTGCCTCACATCTGCTGCCCAAACTTCATATGAGTTCCTCTTTTGGCCAACTCTACCTCTACTCATGCAGGGAAAAGAATTCTGGTTGACATAATTCTCAGTTTAATCAAGTTGACAATAGAACAATACAGCATTCATATCTTTTAATCTTATGGTCTCATTCCGCATTCCAGAATAGTTCCTAATGAAGTAAATAATGTAACCAAAGATGAAATAAAAAGATAACTACCTCTGCCATAGTTAAAACAGGCAAAATTAGAAATGAGCTAATTGTCCAACAATAGGAGAATGGTGAAATAGATTAAGGTAAGACAGCCAAGACTTTAATGTATTTATTTAAAATTTTTTTTCAAATGGCTTTTAATGACATGGTTGTGTCCTCAGGGTACAGGATGAAAAAAGCAGACACAAAACTGTACCTGCATTAAAAACTGCAAGTTTGAAAACATTAATAGATTTGATTTTTTAAAATATTTCCTTATACTTTTCCTTATTTATTTTTCAAAAAGCAGCCAAAGTCATTTTTTATAAATGTGGACCAAATCACATGTCTCCTTTGCTAAAATTCCAGCATGACTTTTTACTGCACCCAGAACAAAATGCAAAGCCTTCCTATCGTCTGCAAGATCCTTCATGGTCCTGCTTTTGTGACTGCTCTAACTGTCTCTTCAATACCTCGTTGCTTGGCTCATTCATCTCCAGACCCACTGGGCTTTGGCCAGTTACTAGCCTAAGCAAATATCTCTTTCACCTTAAAGGCTTGGCAATTATTACGTTCACTTACTACACTCTTCTCCCAGATCCTGACTGACCCTTTCTCATTATTCAAATCTCAGTTCAGATGTCACCTTCTCTAAGAGGTCTTTCTCTGAGCACCCACTTACTGTGTCTTATTTCCACCCCACCCGATAATCATTCCCCATCTCATTGCCCTATATATTTTTTCCTGAACTAAAATTATTCTGCTTTTTACTTATCAGGCTCTCTCACTAGAAAGCAGGGCTCATAAAAGCAGGGACATTATCAGTCATATTTATTGTATCCCTGTGACTCCAAAAAAAGCTATCAAGGTGCTATGTTTTTACTGAATAAATGGATTAATGGCAGATTGATTTTCTGAGTTTTCTACAGTGAGCATTTTCCCTTTTACAATAGGGAAAAGATATTTGGGAGGAATGTCTTGTGTCAAGAAGAATGTTCACCAGTCATATAACTTAAGCCTTCTCAATTGTCATATCTAGTGATTATCCAAACTTATTAGGCTTCTCTATTCCTCTTATAAGATCTAAGGATCTAGATAGGAGTCTCCATGCTACAGGGGGATGCAAATTAAATGCCTGTAAAAGCACAGGAATCTGGCAATCACACATAAAAATTATGTCATACATAGCAATTAGTTGGCAAACCCCATTTTACATACAACACTCTGTAAGACTCTCAGAGATCATGAATTCAAACCCCATTTTTAGGGCTTCAAGTGCCTCCCCTTTCAGCTCAGTGGCTTAGTCACTCAGCACCTCTGGTTTGCCTTATCAACACCACCCACCCAGCAATAATTCTACTCTTTACATTTCATAGTTCCTTCTACCTTCATGTCCTATCCTATGATGACCAATGTGTCAACCACTCTTACTGGTTAATCCTAAACTTTCTTGTTTCTCTGTCCTTCAGACTCTCCTATCTGAGATAATCTCAAGTATAGAGAAATCTAACTGCCTATATTCTCCATGTTTATGTCTTGGCTTTAAGCTGTCTCTGGAATAGTAAAATTCTATTACCTTTTGCCTTAGAATGCCTTTTCGTGTTCTAATCTTTGGATGGCACTTGTTCTCTAGGTACTTGAATATAAAAAAAAGAGGTGAGGCAAGACTGAGAAAAATAAAGCTATGAAGCTTGAATATTTTAATTTCTCTGATCCAATAACACATACACACAACGGTGGGAGATAGTTCTGTATATGTTAGTTTTTGTCAGAGCCTTCCCTCCACTGCAGTGGCCAAGTGTCACTTGGCAGAAAGCCGACAGCAAAAGGGGAAGACCCACCCCCGTAGGAAAATGTCAGTCAGGACTTAGTCTCACTCTTCTTGGGAAGGGGCTAAGTTTTATATAATAGAAAAAAAAGATTATTAAAGTAGAGTTTTAAGTAGGTTTCACTCAGAAGGTGGAGAAAACAGGTAAATCCATTTTTCAAAAAGTCATTTTTCATAAGACAATCTTTTCTAAAATAATCATTAAAAAATGTCTAATGCTCTCCTAGAGTTGATGTGTTTGTCTTTAGCAAGCATGAATTCCAGTAAATGCAAATAAAAGACTTTATGGTATGTAACTTAACAACCTGGCCTATTCTGTGCTAAACTGACTGTGAATTTTGTGGCAAATGAAACTGTGTAACAGTTTATATTTTTAGACTCTGAAACTGTCGGCTATTTTGTTCAGTTTTATGGTTATATACATTTTGGTATCTGTCTCAGCAATTTTCCATGCTTTCTATGTTCCCCAAAAGGAAAATGGACAATCATCAGAAAGTAGCCATGGAGAAATTCCTCTTGCTTATTACTAAGTGCTGCTGGAGAAAAATCACTCTATCGAATAGACTGATTTCACTATAAATTTGCAAATATCCACTTCTGCTGCACCTGCAACATTCTTAGTCAATCCTGTTTCCCAACTCACTTCTTTTTCTTATTCTCAACAATGATTGTTTCAAAACTTCTCTACTACTTTAAAACTCCAATTCTCTCTTCACTCTCAGAAGATTGTGAATTCTATGTCATCCTTGGCATAGAAAATAAAAGTCATCTGAAAAGCAGTCTCTCCATTCTCACTACGGTTATACAAATCTAATCTAGATCCAATTATTCTTCCTTCCTTTCTAGTTCATAGAAGAGGTTTTCCTCTCGTTTAAAGATTATCACTCTGTGGCAGGTAGTCTGTAAGACAGCTCCCAGTGATCCTCCATTTACTGACATTCATATCCCTATGTATGAATCTCAGGTTATTTGTACTTCTCACTCTTATGCTTTACCTGGCCAGTCTCACTTCTTAATAAATCCTGAATTGATATCTTTGGCTTCTTTCTGAGCTCCAGATGGTACTACTCAGCAAATATAAAATTAAATTTATTATCTACTACTCCCCCACCCCCATTCTCCTTTGCTTCCTCTTTTTTTTCCCTATCATAGCGATGGGCATTACTATATGGCCATTTTTGCCCAAGCTAGAAAAGTAATCAGCTTGACTCCCATCTGTCCATATATTCAATTGTTATCATTCTCTTTTCTAAATACTTTACAATTCTGTCCATTTCTCTTCATTCACAATGCCACATCTATGGTCCAAGACACCATTATCTCCTACCTGGACAATTGTAACAGCCGCCTGATTGGTCTTGAATTTATTGTTCTCTCTGCAGCCTAAAGGATTGTTTTACAACACTTTAAAAATGTCATTTCTCTGCTTAAAATTCTTCAGTATCTCCCCATTGCCCTTAGGATAAAGTTTGAGTTTTTTGTCAGAGTGTATAGGTAGTGCGACCATTTCATTTATTGTCCTAACAGGGCACACTGGAGAGTGAAGAAAGTACTGTTATAATTACTTCCTGAGGGAACACGTGAGTAAACTGAGATTGCCTGGAAAAATTAGATATAAAGTCATTTTATTTCTAGAGCTCTGTGACATGTGGCCCCTGACAGTGGCCCATCTTCTGTGCTACATACACTCCAGCCATTCTAAACTTCATTCAGTTCCTTGAACTCACCATTCTTTCTTTTGCTTTGAGCTTTTGGATATATTGTGCCGTTTGCCTGGGAAACTTCTCACCTCTCCTCTTCTTCTGAAAAATTCCTATTTATCCTTCTGGCCTCAACATAAATGTCTCTTGTCCATGGAGATATTTCCTGACCCCTAGATTATTCTACTGTGGGTTTCTAAAGCACATAGTACACCTCACATCATACCTCTTGATCCTCTGTATTATTTATAATTACTTACTTGAGAACTGACTTCCCAGCTGGACTATGAGATCCTTAATAAAAGATATTGTCTCTGTTTTGTTCATTTCTCTATCAAAGGAAAGAAGCAGTTTGTGGAGGTAAGGCATTCAGAATGTCTGTGTGGAATTTAAAAAACAAACAAACAAACAAACAAACAAACAAAAAACCATCTCTCATCACTTGAAACTGTAGTAGATGTGATCGATTATCTACCCAACTTCCCATTCCCCCTTCTGCTGGCTCCTGATCTTTATAGTAGGAATTTTGAAGATTAAGATCTCACCCCTAGATATTCTAACTCAGTTGGTCTGGTGTAGGCACAAGCAATGGTACTTTTAAAAAATGTTACCAGGTGGTTCTAATGTGACTCCATGATTGTTAGTGCTCTTAGAGCAGCACTGCCCAATATAACTGGCAATGATGGAAATGTTCTATGTCTTTTTTATCCATGTGGCTATCAAGTATTTGCTATTTGGCTAGAGCTACTAGAGAAATGAATTTTAACTTTTATTTAATTTTATAGATTTTAAATTTATACGTGTGATTAGTGAATGTTGACAGTACAACTCTGGAAGAGTGGCTCCCAAACTTGAAGGTGTATCAGAATCACCTGGAGGTTTTGTCAGTCACAGATTGCTGGGCCCCACCTCTGGAGTTTCCAATAGTGAGAGTAGTAATGAAGCGGGGTCTGACAATTTGCATTCTAACTTATGGGCCTGAGAATTTGCTTTCTAGCCACTTCCCAAGTGGTACTGATGCTGCGGGTCTAGGAATCACACTTTGAGAACCACTGTTTTAGACTTGTTAAAAATAAGCTCTTGGGTCCCATCCTAGTTGTACTGATTCAGAATCTACATTTTAACAAAACCTTCAGATTATTTGTATGAACATTAAAATTTTTTAATTGAGGTATAATTGACATAGAAGATTGTATTAGTTTCAGGATGGCCATTATTGTTTGAGAAACACTCATTTGGATAACCTTGTGTAAGTCAGACAATCCCAAGTTAGCCCATAATGCAGCTTTTGTGCAGAATTACTGTCATACTTTCATTTAGCCTTCACCTTTCAAATTGATTTTTTTTAAAAAAAGAGTCAAATCATGTGTGTGATGCTACTTTTGGTTTTATTAATTAATCCTTCTAAAGAGCTAAATTTCCTCCCTGATAATGCAGAAACCCTAACAATAAATACACAGTGTTTCACTTAAGTTGGAATGTGCTACATCTAAACCAAACACTTGGTATTCTCTCTGTGGCTTATATTCTGCTTGCAAAGTTTTCAGTTTATTTTTTAGGCTTTTTGTAGGTTGTCTTTTTTAGATTGTTGCCTCCTACTCTTTCAATTTCACTATGAACTGGAACACAGCCCCTCTCTTAATTTTCCAAAGCAAGACCTAATTATAACTTTACCAAAGACTTGGGGGGTCTATGGAATGAAAATACATGCAGAAAACCAGCCACTGGAAAGGAGTGCTTCAGTAGTTCATAGCCATTCCTTTCCCAGACAGGATTCTGACCTTTGGCTTCCTTCCTTGACGTGTTGCTAAGACACAGTTCACCTGTCCCCGCCTCGACCCCTGCCTTATGCCTCATGTTTTTATCTCCTCCAAGTTACCACCTACGCAGAACATAACCCCATGGAGGATCAAAGACAGAGAAAAATCTAGTTTCTCCCTCTTGTCCTGGTGTAAAATCTGCCCCAGCCCAGTGTGTGTCATCATTTGCAGGCTAGTTCCTTGGAGTCCTTAAAACTCTCCAATCTAGAAGAGATTTGGCTTTATCTTTGCATAGTCAAAAGGTACACTGAAAGTTTCCAATCACCCCACTCCTGCACACTCCCCCCCAAAATATTTACCTGCCTTCAGAGGCACCTAGTAAAATAGAGTGATGCAAGTTTTCAACAAAGTTAGAATTCTGCTGCAGATAGGGGAACCTTTTCACATAAAATAGTTTTGTTCATTCAGGGAATAGATCTAGCTGTCAGAAATTCATGTGTTATGGTTATATTTTTAAAAATATTAGCAGTCATTTGTGTATGCTTGCTGTATGAGCACTAAAAATGACTCAAGTGTGAGTCAAATGTCCTTTTTTATTCCTTATTTCCTTTTTTTCAGTAATTTTTCGAAAGCTTCCTGTTTCTTGACATAATTTCAGTGAAATTAAATTGAACAAACTCATTTCATCAGACCAGTACAACAACTAGATATTCATATGAGGTAATAATGAACTTCAACTCATATCTCATACTATATATAAAAATTAATGGAGACACAGAGCTACCAGAAAACAAAAGATAAACTGGCTATAGGAAACCTCAGACACAATAATCACCCTAAATGTAAATGGACTGAACTCACCAATAAAAAAGCAGAGTGTATCAGACTGAATGAATAAACAAAACCCTACTATATGCTGCCTTCAGGAGATACATCACAGGTGGAAAGAAAAATATAGGCTCAAAGTGAAAGGGTGGAAAATGATACCCCAAGCAAATGGCATCCAGAGAAAAGTATGGGTGTAGCCATACTTAAATCTGACAAAATATATTTCAAGATAAAATGTAACAAGAGACAAGATGGACATTTTATAATAATAAAGTGGACAATTCATCAAGAAGACATAACACTTATCAATATATATGTACCTAATCAAGGAGCACCAAAATATATAAAGTAACTACTAACAGAACTAGGGGAAGAAACTGACAAAAATGCAAGTATAGTAGTGGACCTAAATACCATTGATAGCTATAGATAGATCATCCAAATAGAAAATCAATAAGGAAATATCAGCCTCAATGATACATTAGACCAATTGGACATAATTGTCATTTACAGAGCCTTTTATCCCAAAACACCAGATTATACATTCTTTTCTGGTGCACTTGGAACATTCTCAAGGATAGAATATATGTTGGGACACAAAACTAGATTCAATAAATTTAAGAAGATTGAAATTATACCAGGTATATTTTCCGACCACAGTGCTTTGAAATTTCAATCAACTATAAAAAGAAAGTGGGAAAAACAACAAATATGTGGAGATTAAACTGCTAAAGAATGACTGGGTCAAAAAAGAAATAAAAGGAGATGTCAAAGGATACATAGAAACAAATAAGAATGATAATACAGCATATCAAAACTTTTGGGATGCAGCAAAAGCATTAATCAAAGGGAAATTTATATCATTACAGGCCTATCTCAAGAAACAAGAAAAATCCCAAATAAATAACCCAACATGACATCTTAAAGAACTAGGAAAAGAAGAACAAATGAAGCCTAAAGTTAGCAGAAGGAAGAAGTATACATGTAAGATGAATTATTTAAATGTGTTCAAATAGCTCTTGCTTTACCTAGAAAGAATTAATAATAAGAAAATTTGAATGATAACTCTTAATTTTTTTGTTGTTGCAGTTTTATAATTATTTGATAATCAGCAGTTAGTGCCCATCCACATTAATTGTTTGTAAATTTTTTAAAGTGGTGACAGGCACAGAGGTAACCTATGTATAAAACTTGTTTGGTGAATGGAGGTGCACATCAATCAGTCCTGTACTATAATGGCAATAAGAGAAACAATGCTAACAAGTGATGATTTATTACACTGTATGTACAAACTCTGCTTCATGACTTAACTAACAGTTTTTCCCTGTTCTGGACCTTAGCGAGTGTCCATTCTTATTAGATGAATATTTCAAAGTCCCTGCTGAATAAGCACATATAGAAGATAGAAATTAGTATGGTATTAAACAAACTACAGTACCTTAAATGTATTACACATCAGCCACTAAGATAGTTACAGATATTTACTAAATTAAAAACCACCAGAGGGCAGCTTAATACAATAGTGATAAAATACTTGAGAGAATATGGTAGTATTTTAAAAGTAATTCCAATAAGTTAGATACTGTAGATATAGAGAAAAGAAGAATGAAGACACTTTTAATATTTTAAAATTTCTTTTATAATAAACGTTTCTGAATTTGGCATATTTGCATATATTTTATATTTAGCACTTTTGAAGTTGATCTTCAAATACAAATATGAACTAAAATTATCCCTCTTCCCCTTTTTTTTGACAGTGATAAAATTGGCCAGGAGGTCAAGCAACTTGGTCAATATTAAAAATTTTTAAATGTTTCTTAAATGTGCTAGTGCTCCTCCTGTAAGAAGGAATCGGCTTCACTAGCATGTCTCTTTCTAATTTAGTGGAATTAAAAATAAAAATTAAGATGATAATGATAACCAGCTTTTGGAGTACTTTTCATAATTTTTATAATTGATGTATCGGTTTGTTTGCTCTTTGCTTCTTTCTCTAGTTTGAATGCTCCATGAAGTCAAGGATCTGTCCTTCAGGGACTTTGCCCAACACAGTGACTAGCAGTTGGCTTTAATTAATTTTTATTGGCTTAATTAAGTAATTAACTGTAAATTCTTAAGGGACTAACATTTCTAGAGACTATTTCATGTTTTCATGTACTCAACGGTAATGCCTTCTGTCCACCCATCCATTCATCCATCCATTCTCAAGCCATTTGACCTTCAAAGACAATCTTCAGAAAGGGTTGCTTTCTCTTTGGTAACTGAAAAAGAAATTCTCAGTTTAAAGACCTTCTTTCTAGAATACATAAAGTTGCTTGAGCCGTCTTTACAAAGACCAGTAGAGTGCGTGAGGGTTCATTATGCTCCGTCTCCCTCCCCAAAGCCTTGATTGCTTGGTGGGAACTACTTGTGGACAAACTGGAAGATAACACCTTTTCTCTTTTACAGAATTTATGTTATTTATCTTGTAACATGCCAAGAGTTTTTGGAAAAGTTTCTTGCCACTCTTGTGTCTTCTTAATAATAAAATACGAGTGCTAGGACTCTGCTCTGGACCACGATCTTGTCTCATTTATAAGCTCCACAGCTTGACCCATCACCTCTGTGCTGGCACCTTCCAGATCTACCTTGAACCTTGACTGCTTCCCAAAACTTCAGACTTTTGTACCCACCTGCTTGACCCACAGCCATCTCTAATCCATAGTGGGAAGGGAAAGAAAGAAGGGAAGGAAAGGGAGAAGAGAGGAGAGAGAATAGAGAGGTTGAGTGTTTTTGTAGTTTACATTCTACCTCTTCCTCCTTAAAAGCTGTTAGGAGGATAGAGATTTTCAAAACATTTTTGGCATCCATCAGCAGCAGTTCCTTTTTCCTCTTCCATCTAGAATTCTGGGAGAAAGGTGTCTTTCAGAGAGCTCAAAGGCTGCACGAGGCAGCCTAAGCAGAGTAAAAAATGTCAGTGTCTCAGCATAGGGAATGTAGTCAGCATTAATGTAATGGCTAGGTGGTGAGCCAGAAGAGATAAAGAGCAATTTGGGAGATTGTTTTATAAACTATATTAATGTTTAACCAATGTACTATATCTTTAAAATTAATCATAAAATAAAATATTTAAAAGAGTCAGTGTCTCATTTTTAGGCAGAAAGAGAGGCTGGAGAACATATCCCATCCCCAAGTTCCTCAAAACCTCCATGAGGTAGAGAGAAGATATAAAAGTTCCATACACTGAGGTGTGGGGATGCTGAAGATTGCACCAGTGGCCTGCCAGGAGTTACCGGGATAGTATTACCTAGAACTGAGGGCTAGGTGGCAAAGGGACATCAACCTCACTAAAGGGGCTGAGGTGAGGCTTAATAGAGTGATGGGGTAGGGAAAGAGGGTAAGGGATTGAGGATAGAAAAGACAACCACAGGTCCTTAACAGTGTTTGCCAAAGTCAGAGACCAGAAGTCTCACTGTCCAGGCACTAAAAGAGCACATACAGTAAAGATGGGCCAACAGGACCCCCCTCACCTATGGTCAGTGGGAGCCAATAAGAAAGGACCAGTAGCCAGAGTCTTGTCCCCAATGCCATTATGTTCTTAAGACTACAAGTGATCCTGAAAAGAGAGGGAATGGAAGAAATCTTGAGAAATAAGAACAGAGTTCAGATTCTGAAATGATAAAATAGTAAGCCAACTCTGACTGGACATTTACCAAAAGGGCCTCAATTTTATGCTGTAAGTAACTAAGCTACCTCTAATTGACAAGACTGGTTCACTGTCATCGGAAATGGGATCTCACAGCCTGTTAACTTCAGTTTAGAGTATTACAGAAGTATTTCTGTATAATGGAACTGTGATTGAATTTTGTAGCATCTACACAAAATGTATTCCAACTTCTCTTGCTTATGTGAATTTTATACATTTTTTGACTATGTTTTTTCTATGCATAATATCAAATTTTTGTTGAGTTAATATTTAACAGTTTTTAACCAGTTTTTTTACTTAACCAAGAATCTTGAACATTTTCTTAAGTCACCAAATATTTTCCCTTAAAATAACTTCTTTGAAGACAATGTTTTTTAGATTGAAAAATAGGTTCACAGCAAATTGAGAGGGAAGTGCAGAGATTTCCCATATCCCTCCTCCCACACATATGCATATCCTCGCCCATTGTCAACTTGCCCCACCAGAATAGTATATTTGTTAAAGTTAATGAACCTATATCGACACCTCATAATCACCTGAAGTCCTTAGTTTATCTTAGGGGTCATGCTTGGTGTTGTGCATTATGTGGCTTTAGACAAGTGAATTATGATATGTATCCATCATAGAATCATACAGAGTATTTTCACTACTCTAAAATTTTCCTGTGTTTCACCTATTTATCCCATCATCCCCAGCCCAACCTCTGCAACCACTAATCTTTTTACTGTCTCCAAAGTTTTGCCTTTTCCAAAATGTCATATAGTTGGAATTAGACAGTAGGTAGCCTTTTCAGAGTGGCTTCTTCAACTTGGTAATATGTATTTAAGATTCTTTAATGTCTTTTCATGTTGATGGCTCATTTCTTTTTAGTGCTGAATAATATTCCATTGTCTGGATGTACCACAGTTTATTTATTCATTCACCTACTAAAGGACATTTTGGTTGCTTTCAAGTTTGGGCAATTATACTAAAGCTGCTATAAACATCTATATGCAGGTTTCTGTGTAAACATATGTCTTCAGCTCTTTTAGGTAAATATTAAGGAGCATAATTACTGGATAGTATGATAAGAGTAGGTTCAGTTTTGTAAGAAACTGCCAAACTGTCTTCCGAACTGGATCTACCATTTTGCATTCCACCAACAATGAATGAGAATTCCTGTTGCTTCACATCTTTGTCAGCACTTGGTATTGTCTGTATTCTGGATTTTGGCCATTCTATTTCATGTGTAGTTGTATCTAATTGTTATTTTAATCTGCATCTCCCTGATGACATATAATGTGAAGCATCTTTTCATATGCTTATTTGCCATCTGTATATCTTCTTTGGTGAGGTATCTGTTAAATTCTTTGGCCCATTTTTAAATTGGATTGTTTGTTTTTTTATTGTTTCTTGCATTTTTTGGATAACAGTCCTTTGTCAGGTGTGTCTTTCGTAAATATTTTCTCCCAGTCTATGGTTTGTCTTATTCTCTTGATATTATTTTTCACAGAGCAGAGATTTTAAATTTTAATAAAATTTAGCTTATCAATTATTTCTTTTATGAATTGTGACTTTGGTGTTGAAGCTAAAAAGTCATTACCATATCCAAGGTCATCTAGGTTTTCTTGTATTATCTTCTAGAAGTATTATAATTTTGCTTTTTATTTTATATCAATGATCTGTTTTAAGTTAGTTTTTTTGAAGGACGTAAAATCAGTGTCTTGATTCACTTTTTTGCATGTAAATGTCTAGTTGTTTCAACACCACTTGTTGAAAAGACTGTCTTTGTTCCATTGTATTTCTTCTTCTCCTTTGTTAAAGACCAGTTGACTATATTTATATAGGTTTATTTCTGGACTGTGTATTCTGTCTATTCTTTTGCCAATATCACACTGTCTCCATTACTAAAATGTATAGGTAATCCTGAAGTTAGTGTTAGTCCTCCTACTTCATTCTTCTTCTTCAATATTATGTTGGCTATTCTAGGTCTCTGCCCTCTGCATATAACCCTTAGAATGAGTTAGTTGATATCCATAAAATAACTTGTTGGGATTTTGATTGGGATTGCATTGGATCTAGAGATCAAGGTGGGAAGAACTAACATCTTGACAATATTGAGTATTTTTATCCATGAACATGAAATATCTCTCTACTTATTTAGTTCTTATTTGATTTTCTTTATTAGAGTTTTGTAGTTTTTCCTCATATAAATCTTGTACATATTTTGTTAGATTTATACCTAAGTATTTCATTTTTCACAATGCTAAAGTAAATGTTACTACGCTTTTAATTTCAAGTTCCACTGTTCATTACTGGTCCTCAACATATTTTTAAACAGTGGCACATAATTGATCATATGGCTGTTTTATAAGTTAAGCTAACTTTTTTCTTTGAAATTATATTTAGATTGTTTCCTTTTTGCTGCTATTTAAAATACCAATGAGATAATGAAAAATCTTGTACACATATCTTTAAGGGTTCCTAAGATAATCTCTTTAGAATAAATTTCTTAATATTTAATTTCTAGATAAAACAATATGCATATTTTAAAGTTTTTTGATACATGTGGCCTAATTGGCTTTGGAAAATGCTATACTACTTTAAATTCTAACTGTGTAGAATGCCTCTTTCCATACTTCTCTGTAATACTGGCCATTATGGTG
This sequence comes from Macroglossus sobrinus, assembly GCA_004027375.1. Lineage (NCBI taxonomy): Eukaryota > Metazoa > Chordata > Mammalia > Chiroptera > Pteropodidae > Macroglossus > Macroglossus sobrinus. Next base: position 142,470 of record PVKZ01002233.1, on the reverse strand, counting down.
TTTGTATTTTTTTTGAAAAAATATTTTTCTTTTGATTGAAAAGATATCTTATCTTAATTTGTAATTATATGATCACTAGGGAGATGGTATGGTTCTTATTGATGTATAAATCTATTAAGGATACCAATAATTTGCTATATTCTGCCAGTATTTTCCCCACTTTGATATTTTAACAAGTACTGTCAGTATAGGAAAGTGGCATGGTTTGAAATGTCAGTAATAACAAAAGCAGTAGGTGTATGTGTGTGCACACACATGCATATAATCAATGAGTTATGCTTCAAGGAAGTAGTTAATGGACAATAATATAAGAATCCTCTTTTTTTTTTTCTGAATAAGTCCAGAATAGGAAGACCCTTTGAGACAGAGAATAAATTAGTGGTCTCCAGAGACTAGGGGGAGGGGAAAATGGAGAGTGACTGCTAATGGGGACAGGGTTTCTTTTTAGTATGATGAAAATACTCTGGCATTAAATAGTGGTAATGATTGTATAATTTTGTGAATGTACTGAAAACCACTAAACTGTACCCTTTAAATGCATGAATTTTATGATATATGAATTAAATCTCAATAAACCCATTATTTTAAAAAAGTCAGTATGCTTATTTTTGAAATATACAGATAATATTTCAATTTGAATAAGAAAGGAAATGTATCTTAAATCATTTCCCCAAGGCAAAAGAAAGAGCAGAGGACTCTAGCCTTACTAGATCCAACATTAATTCAAGGATAATGGATATAGGTTTTCTTTTTCGGGTGGTAAAATTCTTCTAGAATTAGAAGTGATGAAGGTTACAGAGCCTTGTGACTATACTAAAACTCAGTAAAATGTATACTTTAAAATGGTAAAATTTACTAATATGTAAATTATATTTCTATTTTTAAAGTTTTAAAAAAAAAGTTGGCACAGTTTCTAGGACCCAGCCATTCCACTCCTAGGCTTACACCCAGAAGAAATGAAGATATATGACCACACAAAAACGTGTAACAAATGTTGATAGCATTATTCATAATAGTGAAAATAACCCAAACGTCTATCAACAGATAAAAGAATAAATAAAATGTGTTATATTCATATAATTGAATGTTACTCAGCAATAAAGAGAAATGAAATACTGATTGATACATGCCATAACAAGATGAACTTCTAAATCATTAAGCTAAATGAAAGAAGCCAGTCATAGAAGACCATGTATTGAGAAATTCCATTTATGTGAAATGTCCAGAAATGGCAAATTTATAGAAGTAGAAAGTAAATTAATGGTTGCCTTGGGGGAAGAGAGGAAATGGGGAGTGACTGCTAATAGATAGGGACATCTTTTAGGGGTGATGAAATGTTCTGGGATTATATGATGATGATGTTTACATAATCTTGTGACTATACTAGAAAACATTGAATGTTACACTTTAAATAGGTGAATTACCTGGTATGAAAGAACTGTACCTCAATAAAGCTGCTTACAAAATAAAATAAAATAAAATAAAATAAAATAAAATAAAATAAAATAAAATAAAATAAATAATGAAATAAAATAAAATGCTAACAAATACTTACAAAATGTTGAAATAAATAGTGAAGAAAGACAGATGGTAGAAGATAGTATCTGCTATTGTGATTTTAAAAAACAAGAATCTTCTTTTTCTTTCGCAAGCTTCTTCATGAATTACAGCCAGCATTTACCAATATCCTGAATCTATGACTCCTTTAATCCTAACATAGGTCTTGAGTATATCGATTAAAATTATTTTTCCCTTCTTTCCATCAGGGATTCACGATTCACTGTTCTATGCTTGTGCACATTGCAAATATCCTGCTTACTCGCAGAGTTTATGAAATCCACATGTATTTTTTTTGTCCAGTATTATGCTGTAATATATTACAATGAAGAGTTTAACACCATCTTCAAATTTTTTATTTTTCCTTTGTACTCTTTTGTGTTTAATAGAAATGCTAAATAATGTTGGTAGTACACATTTATGCCAAACCTTCACCACAATGATCGCTCCTGCTGGAAAAAAATTTACCACTAGGCTTTGGTTCTTTTTATTCAATGCTTTATGAAAACTATGTCTCCCTGGTAACTATGTTGTTTTAGCCATTGTTTTGACTTTTAATAGCATGGAGAGTGGAATTTTGTCATGTTTTAAATTATAGCACTTACTAATTCATTCAAAAAATGTTTCTTGAGTATCTATTATTGACCAGGCACTGTTTATTTACAATGATCATTAAAGAACTCCAGTTAATTAATATTGTAATTTTTCTCTTACAGATACTGGTAAGAGCACTTTGAAGATGTAAACAGAATTAATTTAGGGCTGGTGCTCCTGACAGATAAGCCAGTCTGCTTTTTTCCAAATGACATGCAAAAAAGAAATTGGATAAGAAGAGAGTTATTTGAGTAAATTCCTTTTGCGTTTATAGAGGGCTTTTGTTTTTCCGTTTTTTTTTTTTTAAACTTTTTTTTCTTTACCTTCTCAAGAACCTTGGGCGTGAGGCTGAACAACACTTTCTTCTTGATTCTTCTATGGATGAGGACGTGGAAGTCAGGGATATTATGTGATGTGATTACTTAGAGGGGCACAAGAATCCAGAAAATTTGACTCTTACTATTTTATTTCAACTTTACCTCTAGATGCAAACACAATTAATGACCAAGCCTCCCTAACATCTTCTATGCTGTGTATGTTACTCAAATTTGATTCTAATCTAAAGCTGCCTTTAAAGAGGCAAGAGTCTCACCTAGCTATTTGCTCCATGGGACCTGGTGTTCCATCCAATCTCCATATGTAAGTATATAAATTGATCGAGGTTAAAAAGAATATAAAACCTTTTCTCAATGTTTGGGGATGGTGAAGTAGGACAATTTTTCTGCAAGAAAGGTGTCCTACAATATAACTTTATTCCGACTTTGTCCACCTGGAGATAGTGTCAGATCCTACAGGCTAAGAGCTCAGCCCCATAAGGCTGCTCCCTGCCCTGATGCTAGAAGTAGTAGGTTCCAGGTTGTCCACAACTTTTCTCTGACTTGGCTACAAATCAGAGGTTCCTATGACCTGCTCCCCCTTGAAATTGATTACTTGGAAGAACAGCTCAGAGAGCTCAGGGAAAGCCTTACTTATGTTTACTAGTTCATTAAAGGATATGATAAAGGATACAGTTGAACATCCAGGTGGAAAAGATACATAAGGTAAGGTATATGGGAAAGGGCACAGAGCTCCCATGCCCTCCCACTCCACTCTCCCAGCACCTCAATGTGGTCACTGACCGACAAGCTCTCCAAACTCCCTACTTTGGGATTTTTATAGAGGCTTCATCACAGGCATAATCAATCATTAACTCCATTTCCAGCCTTTCCCCCTTCTTTAAAGAACAGGAGGTAGGCTGAAAATTCCAAGCTTCTAATCACAGCTTGATCTTTCTGGTGACCAGCCCCCATCCAGGAACCCACCTAGAGTCACCTTATTAGAACAAAAGACACTGCTATCACCTAGGTAATTGCAAAAGATTAGGAGCTCTGTATCAGGAACTGAGGTCAAAGGCCAAATAGTAGAATAAAAGATACCCCTTGTGCCCTTATTACTTAGGAAATTAAAGTTTTTAGAAGATCTGTGTGAAAAACTGGGGCAGAGATCAATATATATATTTTCTATACATGTACTAAGAGCTATTATAAGTGGTTTATAACTAATTCTCACACAACACTATGTGGTGAGCTCTGAATAACATAATGTACTAATAACATGCTGTGACATGGCATGGTGTGATATGACATAACATAATGTAATGTAAAGTAATACACTCTCATCTTATGAATGAGAAAACTGGGGCATAAAGAGAACGTGTTTCATAGCTTTTAAGAAATAAAGTCAAGATTTTAACCTAGGCACTTAAGCACTACCATCTTCTATCTTATTTAGATAGATGTTTTTATGTTAAGCATAAGTTTTTAGTTCAGATATATCAGCTCCCCTCTACTTATTAAAAAACAAATAGTGGGCTCACCAACAAAGTTTAGCAAAGTTTGAGATATTTCTTTAGCATCTTTCCATTTCTTTGTGCATACCTGGCATCTCCTCCCTGTGTTCTCCTTCACCCTTTCCCTCCTCCACGGGCTCCTGCCTGCCCTCTAAGGCTCCTAAAGCCGGATCCCCTTGCAGGGCAGCGCTTCCATCTCACTGGCCTGTTCCTTCTCTTTTCTGCCTCTACTATTGCCTCAGCTGCTGTGATGAAAGCCCACTAATATTTGATGTCTACAGAGGAACCTGTCGATTAGGTCAGAGCACAAACTCTGGTCAGGATTGGAAGGTAATGAGGTCATTATCCCTTCAGCTTCTTCCAAGCTAGCCAACAAAGAGTAGACAAGAAATCAAGTAGTGGCCATTACTATTCACTACCTCTTCAGTTTCCTACATAGGACACCTGAAATTCAATGGGATTTCCTGATAACAATGAAAAAGCACTAGAGCAGCCCACCAGTGTGTGTTCACTGCCTTTGCATGCTAAGAGAAGAGTCACATTGTCACCCAAGGGCCTGCCATTTTTGCTTGCCAGGAAATGCTAGCTGCTCCGGTCACTTAATTCCATGTTCTGAGTTTTCGGGCCTGCAGAGGAATTTACCATAAAGCCAATAAAGCTTAAGCTTCAGGACCCTTCACTTTCCTCAGGCCCCTGTGAGTGGTGGGAGTCGCTTGGCATTGTAGAGTGTTCTAGGTGGGAAGAAGCCAAGGTGCCATCCGGAAGTGTATCTATGTAAGCACTTCTGGTACATTCCCTAGAGACCCTCTCAGAAGAAAGGGAACTAAATCTCTCAAGAAATCTGTGATTTATTTTCACATTCTAAATAACTAGCCAGTTTTAACCTAATTTAATTTGTAATTTTGTTTTATTTATTCATTGTGTTTGATTGATTGATTGATGTTTGTAGACGGCTCATAAAAGGGCATCAGCCGCAGGCCTCACCACCATCTTGAACCACACCTGGGGCCCACCTACCTGATTCTTATTATCTTAGCTGAATTAAATAGGAGCCAAATTTGTTGGCAGGAAATAGCAGCCTGTGCTGGATATTCTACTTGCTCCTTCGGATCCATGCTCCACCCTTTCCTTCCCTAGTCTGTAGCTCAGGAGGCTACCCACCCTCAATGTGTCCTTGGCTTCCTTGCATTCAAGGTCCAGCAGTGGAGTCACCTGCAGGAGATGGGAAGATTGGAGGAAAGAGCATTGATTCCTCTGGTTCCTTCCTTGCCTGGCCATGGGTTGACAGCAGGGTGGATTTCATGGGTGTATGATTTGTGCAGTACACAGGCCCTTAGAAGGGCCCTAAACGTGTTTTAATGCTGTGCTCTCACTATCTTGAAGTTACTAATTTTATCTTCAAACGTGTTTTGTTAGTGAAGTCTGATATGTGAACAGAGGAGAAACGCACTATGTGTGTTTGTCATTTCTGGTTTGTCCCATTTGTGTATAGCATTTCCAATGCTCCAAGATCATAGAATTCCTGTGCATCCATAATGCTTGAGAGTTCAAAGTAAAAGTATCACATCTATGACGGGTTAGGCCCCGAAATGCTTCTCTTTCCATTTGAATCAAAACTTGCTTCAAATTCAGAAAAAAGGTAATGACATGCTAAGAAACATGAACAACCAAGGAACACTATCATGTCCTTTCTTACTCATGTTACTTCCCTATATTAGCTAACCACTTGCACTAAAAATAATACCATAGAAGAAAAGAGAAAGGGCAATCCATAGTTCCTTTTTCTTTCAGTCCCTCTTTACTCATCAATAAGCTGAAGACAGTGTTGGCACAATGTGTATGTTTAAAGAAGTGAAATAAAACAGTTGAGTTAGTTTAGTGCAGAGTTTCAACTGTTTCAGTAAGAAAAAAATGCCTATACAAACTATGAAGTTCAAATTGTATAATTTAGGTGATTCTTTTCTTTAATGCTCTTATATTGTATTTAAAACTGACATTGCACAAGGTAGGTGGTTGAATTCAGGCTAATAATTTTAAACTGACACTGGGTTTCACAAATTCTGTATTGGGCATTGGTTTACAATGGCTGTATCCCTCCATTCAAGGCCATAATTCCTGGTGGGTGGTCCTCTCTTATAGCTACAGGTCTCCTTAAATTCCAAGAGTTGGTCCCTTTCCCTCCTGCCTTCAAGCCTGCTGCTAGTAGCACTTCTCACATGTGCCAGACCTGGGGGCCAGTGGAGGTGTGGAGGGGAAAGAGAGAGATTTCACTTTTTCTTGTTTTCCTTTAACCCTTGCCTACACCTTTGTAAGTAACTTTTATTAGTCTCTCTTTTACATTCTTCTCTTTGTTTTTATATATTTTATTATAGACAATATCAAACATAGACAAATATATATATAGAGAGAGGCTAGATAACAGATGCCCACATGTCTATTATCCAGCTTCAACAATTCATTTTTCATTCCTTTGAAGAGTGCCACTTGTTTCTTGCTGGGATCCTGGCTGATAGGGTGCCTTCCTATGTATTTTGGCTATTCTTAGTTACTACAACCCTCTCCTTAACATGGAACAACAATGTGGCAGCCTAGTTCTAAAAAGAACCAAATAGACATCATCTCAAAGATTAAAATGGAGAAGTGGCTTTAGACACATTCCCGGCCTGTTAAGTGACTTGGTTCCCTAACTCCCTCCCTGGCATCCTAGCTCATCTCACTCCAGGCTTTGTTTTATACACAAAGCTGCAGAGAGGGGACATACTTAGTGCCATACAGAATAAGTGAATCACAGTAATCAACAGCATTTATTCCCAGAGATTAATACATGATTTATCTTTTCATTCATTAAAAAAAAAAGGAAACACTTGGGAAGAATTTTTTATTTTTGTGAGGTGGTCCTCTTTGTGAGAGGAGTGATTACGTGGTCCTAGATCAGCAACATTGTCTTCCACAATTTCATGAAAATCACTTGTCATTAATGGGAATTGCTAGTACAGCAGAAAGGTCATATCCACAACGAAGGAGTCACTTGTAATAGGAGGCCCTGGTCTCTTTTCTTAGCAAAAAGAATCATTTCAGGGTTAGTCTTTTTTACTAGTAGACACAATAAAAGTAAAATATTATTTCATAAATAAGTATTTGAAAGTAGACTCTTTTTACATCCTATCAGGGATACCATAGAGTTGTCTAAATCAATAGGAACCTAGAGAAGGAAGGGTGGGACAAAAACTAATATTTATCAAATGCCTTCTTTGTGTTATAAGTGCTCTCATGTGTATTATCAATTTAATCCTCATAGTAATCCTATGGCCCTACAAGGAAGTAGATGTTATTATTCCTGTGTTATATAGTAGGAAAGTGAAGCTCGAGGAGGATAAATTGCTCCAAGGCCCACGGTTTAATAATAATAGCCACTATTTTTCTATTGCCATGCTTGCCTTTATGCAGAACACTTTAAGTCCACTATGAAATTTAACCTTATGTGGTATATTATATTATGCCCACAATACAGATGAAGTGGGTTAAGCATTTTTGCCCATAGTTACAAATACAATAACTTGAGGAGTCAGGATTCTGAGTCAATTCTGGCTGACTCAAATCCTTGCTGTTCTCACTACTCTCTGTTGTCTCCCGAGGGAGATGAGTACACTTTGACAATTACTTTTTCCATCTTGAGCTTCTCTTCTCCTTTACCAATGTCCATTCAATCATTTTTAGTTAGATCTTTCTGTTTGATAAGGAACATGAAAGCAAATGTGATCAGGCAGGTCCTTTATCATCATACTTCATTGCACAATCAGTCTCAACAGTGAGCCTGTTCTTTCCTTGATCATTTTCTTGTCTAACATAATTTTCTCCTTTTATTGTCTCCAGACATTTTCACTCAAGTGCTCCTAAAATATTTTAAGAAGCACTACACTCCTTACCACAGTTTTAGTTGATGGCTAAAATTTTTTATGTTTAAAGAGTTGCAAATACATATACAAATTCCAACATATTATAATGACACTTTAAAAATAAGCTGTCACATCACTATTTAATGTCTTTCTAGTTGAATCTAAACAATATAATAATTCACTACCCATCATGCTTTTAAATATATATAAATAAATTCTTCTTTACCTGCAAAAAATTTTGTTTTGTTCATTTTTCTTCTTGAAATTATGTTTCCATTCCTCTTTCTAATATATTTTTATACTTTAAAGTATTTAATGAATAACACACTTCTATACAACAAATATATATAAGTAAGTGGAAATAATTTTATATTTCCTGTGACCTAAAAGTTTAAAGTGTTTGAAAATTCCACACAATTTCTCAAAACAACATAAATGTATTGAAAATACTGATGAATAAATTACTAAACATAAAATGTGAAACTGTACTGGAATTGCAATCTTCATAAGATGGATAAAGCCTTTTCTCCTCATTATTCAGGGATAATTATAACAGGCTTAAACAGCAGTGCTGAATTGTAGATATAGATGCCAAGAAACTCTTCACTTAAATAACTAAAAAAGAATGATAGAGTTATGTTATAGCAATGGGGCTCAATTCTTTGAATTCCCAGTTACATACCAAAAATTACATGATTATCTATCATTAAGATTATTTTTAGTAATTTCTTATCTGATGATTAAGTGTCCTTTCCTCCTGTAGAAAGCAGAGAATTGGAGTGCATCTGATTTACAAAAGGATTAATTACCCTATCATTAGGATCATTCGCTTCCCCTTTCTTGAGCACCCTAAAGGTTTTTATACCCCTTGCAATGCCTTAGGAAGTTTGGGATGTGTGGGAGGTATGCCTTTCTATTATCAAGTGATTAAAGAAAGGTGATTGTGCAAAAGGCGATGAGCTCAATGAGTCAACCCAGTTTAGAAAAGCTTATCTGTAAAAGGAATACCTCAAAATAATTCTTTCCTCTTGGTGAAACTTCACATATACCCCCATCCTCAAGTTGAAGATTCTCGTCTCTAGCATTTATTTTTCCAAGTTATAGCTCATTTAGCACTTTAGCACCGTGACACTGCTGATAAATGCTGTGGCTAGTCTTTTATATTTGTCCTGTGAAATGCACCTTTTTTATCCCTATCTTTAGCACGTATTTTCTTAAACTTCAAGCTCTTCCAAAAGCTCCCTTAAGGCCCTGTAAATAAAACAACTGTATGAGCATAGACATTTAACTAACCTGGCCAATCCAATTGGAAGAAAGAAGAAAAGAAGGACGGAAAAGAGAGAGAGAGGAAAAAAGATCATAAATTTTCTCGAAGACAGAGAGGGGGTTTTAAATATTAGGGAGCTGATTCTGTAGAGAGGCTCTAGTTATTCAGGCCTCTTAGGCTTTCACAGACATCAATTGGTTGCCTTCGTTTAACATCTATTTTTTGCTAACCCCCAAGAGTACCCAGCTCATTCTCATTCACATGACTTTGGTGATTGATTGCAGCTCAGCTCTCTGGGTAAGACTGGTTGTTGACCTAGGCCAGTGTATCCCATATTCCTGGAGGCAGAAATTGATTGCTTCAAGATAGCACATAATTCAATCCAAGAGAAAGAGAAAAAGAAATCATATAACATTTGTTTGTTTGTTTATGAAAAATAATGTTTATTTACAATATAAACAAAGTCCCATTGCTGGTCAATTTTTTTAAATATATGTTTTGGCAGATGGTACTGGCAGAGATGCTTTCTTTGCTGCTGGTCATGAGAGAGTAGAAGTAGCCCCAGGAGTCCCTGGCAGTCATCTCCCAACCATGGCAGCAGAGGCCTCTCACAAACAGTTCCAACACCATTTGTTTGTAGTGCAATTTCTTTTTCCATCTTAAGCTTCTCAGAGCTCTTGATAGAACCAAGAAATGGAGAGAAAATAACTGGGAACTCATCATGGTCATTTGATCCAGGATCAGCCTCTTCCTGATGCAGATAAATCCCCCCAAATTCTGTTTAGTGAACCAATAAATTTTTTTGTTGTTTGTTAATCTGAATTAAGTTTCCTGATACTTGTTACATTAAAAAAAAAAAGTGGAATTAATGTAATCATGACTGTAATCAGGGCATTTCTCCATTGGTTGAGAATTGAGAATTGAGAAAGGATATCATTGCTTAGGAAGACTGCAAATCCACAGACCTATATTTTCATTAATTTCAGAAAAGAGATATTGATTTTTATAGGAGTCAATATATTGCATTTTCCTTTCCTCTATCTGATCTGCAAAGTCGTTGAAATCTAGATCGAAATGTCAGTATGCTTACTGATGGAGCTGCAGTGGTCGTGGCTTAGCTGTACCACTGCAATGGGCTTCCTAGTAGTGCAGGCCTGAACTGGACTTCACACTCAGCCACAGGCAGTGCTGAACCAGCACAGGCTTGTTCTTATGAAACCTCTGACAAGGGCATGCAGACAGATACACACTTAGTACTCAAACTGGCTTTCAAGACAAGGGAGAAAGAAGGGGCTGAGAGCCAAGAAAGCAAATAGATAAAAAATATGTAAGTAGAATTGTGGAAAATACTAAGAGAAAAACAAACAAAACCTTGTAGAAGAATAAATGGGTGAGGTTTTAAAAGGAGTGATCTGGCAAGGCTCTGTGAAGTACCATTTAATTGAGACTGAAGGATGAAAATTAGAAGTCTGTCATTCAAATGAGGGGAGGAGGTTGGAGTTCCAGAGCATTCCTGGTAGAAAGATCAGCAGGTACAAAGCCCCAGAGTGGTAGAGTGGGGATGGAAGGTGGGCGGCAGAAGATGAAGATGGAGAATCAGGTGAGGGCTGACCCATGGAGAGCTGTGAGTGATGGTCAAGTACTTGGATTTCATTCCAAGTGCAAGGGGAAGTTCTCAAGCTATGGAAGAGTTTAAACAGGAGAATGACATGGACTGATTTACGGTTTTAAAAGATCCCTTTGGCTGTTTTAAAGATGAACTAGGCAGGTACAAGAATGGAGACAGAATGGTCAATCAGGAGATAATAGATAATAATACCTCGATCTAAAGAAGTAGCAATGGATATAAATAGAAGGTGAAGGGTTTAAGACATATTCTATAGCTACGCTACACAGTTTGCTGATTAATTAAACATTATTAAATATGGGAAGTAAGGGACATCTAGATTTTAGTTAGAGCAAAAAAAATTATTTTCTTCCTCCCTTCTTCCTTCCTTCCCTCCTCCTCTTCCTCCTCCCCCTCCTCCTCCTCCTCCTCCTGGTATGGAAAGAATACATCAATATTTCATTTGTAGACATGTTAGGTTTGAGATAAATAGTTGAGATTCAATTATGTGGATATATAAATCTGGAATTTACATTTGGGTTATACACTTGGGAATTATCAGCAATTAAATGGTATTTAAAGCCATGGGAATTATTGAGAGCATCTAGGGAGACAGTACATAAAGAGGAGAGGCCGAGGAATGAGAGAGTCCACAACATCTGGAGGTCTGATAGAAACAAATGAGTTAGAAAGAAACTTGAGAATGAGTAGCCAGTTGGATAGGTGGAAAACCAGCGTAAAGCACCATGGAAGTAAAGGGAAGAGTATTTTAAGGAGGGAGTGACCAACTGTGTCACATATACTGCCAGAGTCTTGCAAGATGAAGAAAGAGAAGTTTTCTGCATTTGGGCCCATGGAGGTCTTACTTTACCCCTGACAAGAACAATTTCACTGGACAATCTAAGTGCATTGAAAAATAAATGGGAGGTGAAAAAATGGAAACAGAGTTATCAGCAACCTTTCGGAAAGATTTTGTTGTAAAGGGGAGCTATAAAGGAAAGGAAATGTAGGGCCAAAGGAGGGGTGTGTGTGTTTAAAGATGGAAGATTTTAAAACTGTTTGCTTTTGGAGATGATCTAGTAGGGAAGGGAATTGTAACATGCAGAAGAGAATGATTAAGCAAAGTAATGATGTCCTTGAGAAGGATACTGAATCCAGAGTACAAGGGTTGAGACTGAAAATTGAGAGTAAAGGCCTGTCTTCTACCTAAAAGGAGAGAAAAAAGTGATGGGAGCAGAAGTGAGTAGGCAAAGAAGATGAAGGAGGCTCTATTTGACACTTCTGTTTTCTTACTGGTATGCAAGGCTTAGAATAGAGTAATATGGATATATCTTTCCCAATAATTCCACTGCCTTAAAATATTTTAATGCTGTCATCTGTAAATCAAAATATGATTTAATTTATAACACTGTGAGACTTTCCACAGATACAAATTCACAAAGAAAAACAACTTTCTTGGCTAGACATGTGTGCAAATTTTTTCACTCTAAGTACATTCTCATAGTCATATTTAGAATTAAATATAAAAGAATCAAAAGTATTCTATAATTATAGATATAATTACTGACATTGGAAATCTTCTTGGTTTGGGTAAACTGGATAATTAGAATTTCATGTTAAATTGGCTGAGATGCAAAGCTGTACAGGACTGTGTACTTTGCATAGAGAAAAAATTCCATGGCCAGCGAACTACATTCTTAACCTGGGCCAGGTATTTCAAAATATGCTGCTTTGGTCATAAGGGTCTGGATGGGGGTGGAATGGGTGGGAAGAGAAAAACATTACAGATGACTTTGTGCAAACTCATCAGTGCTGTTGGAAAAACAACACAAAACCACGACCAAGTTGGTAACATTATCTTTGGCTTATAAAGAACAGTACATTTTTTGGCTGACAATCATCCTCAATAATTTAGCTTGGTGTTACATAATATGTTTCTTTAAGAAAACTCAGAGAGCCCTACATAAGTTACTTCATTTGTCTTTATAGCATTCTGAAGCTAAGAGCATTTGTCTAGACCAATGCTGTCCAACAGGAACATAATACCATCCACATTGTAATTAAAAATTTTTTAGTAACTACATTAAAAAAAGCAAAAAGCCATAAGTGAAATTAATTTGAATATTATATTTGACCAAAAATTATTATTTAACCAAGTATATTTAAAATATTATCGTTTTAACATATAGTGAATATAAAAAATTGTTCATGAGATCTATTCCATTCTTTCTTTCTTTTGTTGATACCAAATCTTTGAAATCTGGTGTGCCTTTAACACTTAGAGTGCATCTCCATTTGGACCAGCCACATTTCAAGTGCTCAGTAGGTACATGGAATCTCGATTCTAGAGAATAATGGAAAAGGCGATGGTCCCCAAATCCAAAGGCTGTGCTTTATTGAAAACGAATATAATGTGAGTCAGAATTTGTCATTGTCTTGCTCAGAAGCTTCCCAAGACTCCCCATCACTCCTAGAACAACAGATAGTCTTACGTATGAGATAGTCTCCAGCTACTCACCTGCTTTCTTGGTGTTCATTACACTAGGCACTGAAGGTGTATGTGTATTTTAAAATAGAGATAGTCCTAGAAGCTGATTCTCTCAGTCTCTTTCTGTTCAACTGTATTGGCCTATTCCTGTTTTCTTGGTTTGTAATTAGAAGAAATCAAATATACATGAGTGGGAAAAAGAGATAATGATCCTTTAAATTTATAGGTGGGTAAGAACGTATCTCTTGTTCACTGATGAGGAAGCAGAGGATTGGTGGTGCTATATAGGTCATGAAAGAAGGTTCTAGAACTGAACATTCATATATCCTGGCTCCTAACCCTGTTTTTTTTTAATTTTAATTTTTTTATTATTATTATTTTTTTATTTTTGTTTGTTTTTGTTGTACTGTTTGAAACACATCTAGGTTGTTACCTCTCCAACCTTATTTTTTTTTATACTCCATGGGTATTTCTATGTTGTCCTCTGTATCTGACTTTCATCAAATAATTACTATCACATTGCTCTTTAAGGAAGTAGATAAGCATGTCTTACTTGGTAGGTTGTACAAGAATTGTCTTGGAAGCTTCCTCATTCCGTATGTGCCTCTTCTCCTCCTGAGACTACGATGTTCTAGAGTGGTCCTCTGAAAATTCTCCCAAGTGCTATGGACTGAATATTTGTGTCCCCCCAAAAAATTCCTACACTGAAACATAATACCCATTTTGATAGTATTTAGAGGGTCTTTGGGAGTTGATTAGGTTATGAAGGTGAAGCTCTCAGGATTGGGATTAGTGCCTTTATAAAAGGGGCTCAGAGGGCTCCCTTACTCCTTTTGCCATATGGGGATTTGGTGAGAAGTTGACAACCCATAACCTGGAAGAAGGCTCTTACCAGACCTCAACCATGCTGGCACCCTGATGTTGGTCGTACAGACTGCAGAACTGTGAGAAATAAATTTCTGTTGTTTATAAGCCACTCAATGTACAGTATTCAGTTATAGCAGCCCAAACAAACTAAAACACCGAATAATTTTGATATAGACTCATCTTCATAGGTGAGAAATACTGTATTAAATATTGGTTATGATCATTGCATTTTATTTATTTTTCCATTGCATTTTATTAATCCATTACTGATGTATGCTACAATGATTCAACAAGTGATAGTTTTAGAATGTTTAGTTCATTTACAAACACCAATTAGAGTAGAAAGGAACCTCTTTTCAAAGTCAATTGTGCATTTTTAATACAACACTTTTAATTTCTTCCCAAAGGTAGGGAAAAGCAAAATACAGGGCTATAATTAAGGAGTTTTTAGCCATTCACTAACCTGTTTGAATTTGGCCAGTTCTTTAAACTCTCTCTGCTTCAGAATAGTTTCTATTGATATAATAAGAGCAACCAAAATTATACCCAAAGTATACCAAAAAAAAAATAGTCACATATGTTACAAAATGTTTTATAAAAGAAAAGATTTTTGATAACCTGAGTGTGTCTCAATCTAAAACTGGAAACTGTGATGATCTTGGGGACAGTCTTGTGATATCTCTAGGCCCATTTTTTTTGTGTAACAGTTTCTGTTAGTTAGAAATGGTGGTAGATATTTTCTTATATAAACTTCTATTGTATAAATTATATAACAATGAAAACTAGGAATAAATTGCCATTGTAATATTTATGCATAGTTTAATAGGATAGGGTACTTTATAAGCATTTTAATGTACACTTTGACCCTGGAAGTGTATTTTCTTTAAAACTATTCTGAGCTAATTTATGCTTGTCATCATTTGCATATTTTTGCAACTTCTTTGTTCTTCCTACAGTCATTTGAGAGTACATCAATTTACTTGGGTCTCTAGGCCTCTGGAAATATATAATGAATTACCTATAAAACAAAATATAGGTCTTATTCCTGGAGGTTTGTGTCAGCAGGGAGTGATTTCTGTAAATGCAAAAGGGATTTGAATTTGGAATAAGCAGGCAAAGGATGGCTGATAAAAGAGGAAGGGGAAGAGATGAGGGGGAGCCTGCATTAACCTAAGTGTGAATACAATGATTTACAATGGTTTCTGCAACCTTTCATTTCTCTCTCCTTTTTGATTTTAATTTGCTCTTTGTCAAAAAAAAAAAAAAAAAAAGGAATGCTTAAGACTGGACATTATCCAACAGTTGAAACATAAAAGTTGGTCATAGAAGTTTTGCATTCCATGTAATAGTTTCACTGATGACTCACTAGGAATTTGGTATAGGTCACTTCATCTTGTGTTCAAAAAAGGAGGATGATATTTGATTGTAAAAATAATTAACTAGGGTGACTATTTAGAGTTCTAAGGGAATATTTAATTATGTAAATTTTGATACTCTGACTATATATGTGTTTAACTATCTATGCTTTGGTTAAATTCTAAATTTTACATTGACAAACACCTGTTTTCTCTCTTCAACTTCACTTTCCAAATCTATTCTCTGCATCTCTACCATGCTTATTTCCTGGATTTCTCTTCTCTGATAATATCTTTTCATGCTGCTTCTGGTCAGTAAATCTGTTTCTGCATTTGCTGGTACTTTATATTCTAATCAAATCCTCTATAGTTCATATTATTTGGATTAATATTCATTCCCTTAAAATTTACTGCCAGAATATCAGCCTTTTATTTTTCTTATATAGAAAAGATCCATTTATAATAAAAACATAATTTATGTATAACATGACCAGAACTAATGTATCTTAAATTTCACAGAATTTTTGTCAATGGATCTTTGTCTCCTATTTGTGCATTAATTACTCATCATTAATGTATCTGACTTCTGTTTAGACGCTAGGGGAGGAGAAATTTCACCATTCGACTTGGAATCAGAATTTTGCAGCTATAACTGACCCTAGAGGTCATTAGCTCAAGCCTTTCATTTTATAGGTAACAATAAATCACTTACTTGTCTAAGATCACACAATACTTAGTGATAGAGTCGGTACTAGAAATCATATGAGTCCTGGGTCTCCAGCCACTTTTGCTACTATTCCAGGCCTAATTAATACACATGCATGCTTTAATTGATGAATTTGATTAAATGCTGGGTTCAGATCCTAGGTAAGCTTGTCTATTTGTTTTCAAACACTGCGCCTTCAATTCAGACCAGCCCAAAACTATAACCTGGTGAACCAGAAGTTCAGATGGAGAACTGGCACTGATCTATACTCCCACTGAAAATACATACGCCGCACAGATGCTGGATAGTCATCTTTGTTTTTGAGGACAACACATCACTTCTTAGTGGCAGCAAACATTCTATATTCATTTGACAAACATTTAATTTTCATCCATTATTGAAATATACATAACATCTTTTGTATTGGTTCCTGCTTTCAGAAAACTTGAAGATGAAGGCAAATGTGAAACAACTGAATGAAGAATTGAATCCTATAACATAAGTGTACATATCTTAAAAATATCCAGTTAAAATTTTTTTCTATCACAGTTTCTTGCAAAATTAGCTGTTTTAATATGTAACCAAAAAAAGGAAGCTGATAAACATGTCATGGAAAGTTGGTTATTCAGAATTGCCAAGGTGTATTTGGTCTACTACTATCAATTGTTTCTCCTGCTAGGTATCTGTTGTAATTAGGTGAAGTTTTTTTTTAGAGGTAGGAAAGCTGAAGTTTTGGAGTGGGATAGGTAAAAATGAAATGAATATTCTTTTTATGTTTTAAATTAGGATTTTTATTATTATAGAAGTAATGCAGTCTTTGGGTAAACATTCAAATTATACTTAAAGGTATAAAGTGCAAAGGAAACATTCTATTCTGGGTATGCACACTTAAAAGTTTTTCTTTTTTAGAAAAATTTTATGCATATAGAAACATATATGAATATTTTTTCCACAAATGAGTTAATGGTAATTTTTTTCACTTACCCTAGACATATTTATTTATACATCAACATATATTGATTTAACTCATTAAAAAAATTTTACCTATTATAACTTTGTATGCTTATACCATAATATATTCACGCAAAATTGATCTTTTAAAAAGTTGGGAATACTAAATACTGGGAATGTAAACCAGAAATTACACACAGGAAACAGCCATTGTCAGAGTGGGTAACATGGCAGCCACAGACATTATAGCAGTCACTTTATTAAATTAATGGTTATTATTTATCTTTGTTTACCACTAGGTAAACAAAGTATTTTGATTGGTAGCTTTTGTCTTTCCATTCATATCTCTGATAACGTTCTCCCTGATTAACCCGAGGAAGTAGTAAAAGTGAAACTTTTTTTCTGAGGCCACACTTGGTGCTATCTGTGATATCTAGATTTGACCCCCAGGACCTAACATCCTTGCCTTTTAACTCATACAGTCTTTCCTGATGAATTCCCCACCCTCTTGTGCTCCTCACTTTGGTTGACTTCCTGTCTTATCAGCTGCAATCTATCAAAACTATAATGTGCTCAGTGCGGAGTAGACAAATCAAAGTGTTCTACCTCACAATTTAAGGAAGGCAGGGGGCTAGTTTCTGTTTCAAGATAAAAATCTATTAACAAAACACAAACTCCCCAAAACTTCCTTTAAACCAAACAGCATTGTCAACAGCTCACAAGCTTTTATTACGCAGCCCGATGACTCAAGATTACTAAACTCTATTCATAAGGAGTTTGCTGGCCCCAAACCAGCACATTCAGGCCCTCCCCCATTTTCCTCCTCTCTCCCCTGGGAGACTGACATTTGGAGCACTCGTTTTAGTAGAATGAAGATGATGGGTGTCGCCGCCTGAATTGTTTGTTCTGGGATTTTATAAAGCAATCTCTCCATCCGCCTTTTAAAGTTCACTTTTTTGAGGTGGAGGAGGAGGTCAGACTCTTTTTGGTCTCTAAGTCTTCCAATTCAGAAATATATTCTAAACAGGGTAAATAGAATAAGGACTTGTCAGCTATTTACTATAGAACTCGGTATTCATGTCAGAAATCAGCTTCATCTGCATTCCGTCTCAGTGTGATACGGGGTGAAGGGAACAGAGCACTAGCCAAGCGTTGAGGGGTAGGGGTTACAGTTGAAGCTGCTGCTTTTGCTCTTGACTCTCCTAAAAAAACGGGCCACCTTTCTTTCCCTTTGCATCTGTCACTTCACAGCTTCTTTGGCAAAATTAAAAAAGAAAGTCACTGTTAAATATGAGTGCATCCTCGAGGCCTTTCCACTCCTGCGACCCGGAGGCAGCTGTGGCAGCCACTCCTTGACCCCCCCAATTTCGCAATCTCTCCATACGCGTTCGTGTCAGGGAGAAAACGCTCGGATAAACGACCTAGACTCAACCTCCTTCCTTTTGGGGGCCTCTCCACGGTCGGAGACAGGGTCCCCAGTCGCGGCCCCTCTCCCAGGCCTGAGGGTTCTCGGGTCCCGCACCGGCCCGGGTCCCCCAGCGCGCGGGCCGGAGACCGGGCGGAGGAGGAGCGCGGGGGCGGCCGGAAGGGGGCGCCGCGGGGCGGGCCGGGCCATCGAGGACGCGGGCTTCGGGCTGGGGGCCGAGGTCGCGCCGCGGTCCTGCGCCCGGGGCCCGTCGCCGAGGGGGAGGCGGGGCCGCGGCGGCCGCGGCGGCGGGAGGGGCGGTGAAGGCGGGGCGGGTGGCGGCTTCACACCGCGGCTCTTTCTCTCGAGCGCCCAAAACTCGGGGCTGAGAACTTCTGCCCGCCCGCGCCCCGCACCCCCGGCGATCCCCGGCTCCCGCACCCTGTCCCCACTCGCCCGCGCCCCGCCTCCAGCCGCGCCGCCCCCACTGCCCGCCGCGCAGCTCGGTTACAAAGGAGGGAAAATGCGCCGAGCGGCGACGGTGCAGCGCGGGGCCACCACGGCGGCGGCGACCGCGGCCGCCCCCGGCACCACGTAGGACGCCCCCGCCCGTCCCGCCGGGGCCCAGGCCCGCGCCGAGCCCCCGGCTCGCCGCCCGCCGCCCGAGCCGCGCGCGTCGCCTCCCGGCCGGAGGAGGCGGTGGAGGCGGAGGAGGAGGCGCCGCCTTCCCCGCGTCGCGCGCCCTCGCCGTTGTCTGCGCTCCGCTCTGGACCAGTTTGGGGAAGTTGCCGTGGCCCGGTGTCGCCCAGATGTGCGATCTCATCGAGCCGCAGTCGGCCGAGAAGATCGGCAAGATGAAGAAGTTGCGGAGAACTTTGTCGGAGAGTTTCAGCCGCATTGGTGAGTGGCGCGCTGTCCGCGGCACCTGGCCCCGCGCCCCCGCGCCCGCTTCCTCGGCACCGCGCTCCTGGCGCTCGCGGTGCAGGGGCCGCCCGGGGCTCGCGTGGGGTGCGCTGAGCTGCGCGCCGAGGGTGAAGGGACCATTGCCCAGACCTGGGGGAGGGTGACAACGGAAAGCAGAGACACCCCTTTCCTTTAGGATCTGAGGTTTCATTTGTGGATGATCATAAGCCTACAATTTGGATTACCCGTATTCGCCACTAGCGCTCGGGCTTTCACGCCCGCGGGGAGACAGGCGAGAGGACGCCCCGGCCCCCGCCGCACACCGGGCGGTGCGACCGCGTGTGTCACTAGTTATTTTTTGTGCGCAGGCTTTGGTATTGGGTGTTTCGTCAGTAATTTAGCTTTAGAAATTGGTGAAACGTTGAGCTGTGCCTTAGTATTGTTTCACACATCCAACCTAAAGAGAAGTAGGACAGATACCTTGGGATCTTTTGTTCGGTACTTCGGGTCCTCGAAGGTGAGATTTGGGTGTTCAGTTCCGAGGTCTCTGAATTTTTCCATTGCTACAGAGAAATACGCAATGTGAACTTGTCCAAACACTTAGGAGTAAGTCTCCTGAACTTCTTACATTTGCTAGAGCACCAGGGCTATTGTCTTTAAATCAACCAACCAACTGACCAACAAATAAAAACCGACCGAGAAAGGTTTAGGACATTTAAGAATAAATCCATGTCACAGACTATAACAATGTGACAACAGTATCACGTGGAATGGGTTTGTTAGACTTCTAGGATTGGCCCTCTTAACGTTAAGACTGTGGCTTCCTCTAACATAACTTTCATCTATACAGGTAACTGCTTTCAGCAAGAAAATCATGGAAGCACTAAAAATAACCAACCTCTCAGAGTTCCTAAGAAGTCTTCTAGTCTTTGCTTCACTTGTTTAACATGTCATCCACGTTAATGAAGGTGTTAATGGAAATTAAGCATAAGGTGCTTGATTCCTTACAATAATACCCTGGAGTGTAGTCACCTTTCCATCCATTTATTTAAAAGTCATTCTGATCTTTGTAGTCACCCTTCCATCCATTTATTTAAAAGTTATTATGTAATTTTTGACCCATTAAATAACATAGGTCAAAAATTTAGCCTAGGTTTTTTTTTTTTCTTTTAACTTAAAATTTTGTGTTGGGATACCAAATCTTTTAGAAGATAACTGTAAACTTATGGTGTGAAACCATTATTAGTCCTGGTTTTATTTATTAGATATATTAGGTATTTGCAGTTTCACTTTTACAGGTTAGAATGTGAAGAGTGTACTTTCAGTTGAAGTTGGAAGCCGAGGAGAGAGAGAGAGAGCAAGGTGTTGAGTGGGTGTTCATTATTAAGGAGGATGTTTCAGCTCCCGGTCCCAAACCATCACAGAGGCAGGTTCTGGAGTCCATTAAGCCCTGTTTTAAAACACATTAACTGTATATTTATTAATGCTAATGACTCTGTTGGTGCCCTTCCAGTTTTGTGTTAAATAATTCATTGCAATTTTATATCAGTAAGAAACCAAGGACATTGATAAAAATTCCTTATGTTTGAATAATTTTAAGGTTTTGATCCACAGACAGTAAAATTTGGATTAACTACTATGCTGGCAAATGAGGTATTATAGTTAATTGGATTTTCTAGCTTACTGAGATTTAGCGATATGAAACTCCTTTTGATTCCAGCTCTTGTTAAAATGTCTTCTAAGATCTAGTAGATTTTAGTTCCTCCTTCTTGGAAACAGTACAATGCAGTAAAAATAACTGATTAATTTTTGTATTGATGGAGGGTCATGATTCTAAGTAGCAAATATCATTCTGGAATACTGTAAAATAAAATAGAGATTTTAAGTGTTTAGAATTGGATACAAAGCCAAGACAATTATGAGAAGTAGCATTACGGAAAAATGAATCTTTGTTATTTTTTACTTTCTTGCTATTTTATTTGCAAAATCAAAAAGCAGTGAAATCAATCTAATTATTTAAGGATTTTTAAGGTTCTAGAGACTGTTGAATTGAGGCTTTATTATGGGATTATGTAATGAATAGATTAAGGGTATTATGGGCTGTGTGTCAGATTGGGGATTTCTGGTCTTGCCACTTGTAGCTGAGTGACCTTGGACAGGTCCCTCAATTTCTGAGCTGCAGTTTTTCATGTAAAACTCAGTTTTGTTATTGGCATTTAGTGAAATAATACATATGATGTCCTGTGTGATATGCAATAAAGACTCAGTAGATGTTTATAATATGTTATCATTATTTGTGATTGATTGCATCTTATTGACATAATTGGTTTTCTAGATAAAAAGCAAGAGAAGTAAGGGAGGAAGTGGATACTGACTTTACAGTATAGCTGATGTGAAAACAGGACAGGTTTTGGAGTTGGGCTGGTTTGGATTTGAACCCTGTTTTCTCTGCATGCTGTGTGTCTTGAGCAAGTAGCAGAATTCCCCTAAACCCCAGAGTTGTCATTTACAAATTTTCCTAAGGTTGTTATAAAGATTAAATTGGATAAACACATGAAGTATACAGTGCAACATCTCTCACATGGTAGAAATCATTACTCAAGGAAGTTATTATTCCTTCCAATTTCTTCCAAGTTTATCTGCCATCTTCCTCCTTTCTTCATTGGTACTTCATGAAGAGATCAAAGAATAAATTGTTTATTTCTGTTGAATAATCCAATATCTCAACACATTCATTCCTTTTAACCAATCTATGATGGCTTTTGAAATAAACATACTGAATTTATTTTGCTTTTTTTAGTGTGATTCAAAAGTGTAGCTTGTTATATAATAAAATATACAGTATTATTGTCTAGCCATAAGAAAGTAGTAATCATCTACAGAAAATGAGGACAGTTGTTGGAAGCATGTGATATTCATTCAAAGTTTATTATTAATGATAATACTTCTGATTGTATAAAAGTGGCAGTGCTAATGTTTAATTTATTCATGCATGAAAGATCATGCCAACTTTATCATTACCCACCTCAAATATAGCTGATCTGCGATTACTGTATTACAAAAGGTTTAATAAAACACATTGGCTTTTAAGCCATCGCACTGTAATTTACAACATCTGCCAGAGAGTGACTATTACACACCTATGGTTCTTTTATTAGATGGTTGAAATTGAATTTCAGAATCATCCATTGATTTCAGTAGTATTTATGGTTTTCTGCTGAATAGAATTTAGTGTTAGGGTGTTCATTTATTTAGGAATTACCATAGTTGTCTCACTTTTTTTTAAATTTAGGTTAGCATGAACAAAGACAAATGAAAACTTGTTAAAATGTTTATATTAACATTCATCTTTTTGTTTCTTTTTAAATTTTGAATGTAGACTAGAAGAAGGTTTTCTGTAATATCCAGTGTAAGATTAAGGTCAAACTGACATTTCTTCACATTTGTTTAAATGCATTTCTTCACATTTATTTGGATTATTTCCAAAAAGGAAGTTTATACTCTGTGATATTTGAGATGAAACCCGCATATCATTTCTTTAAAAGAGTTTGTGAGAGAACTGAATAAGAGGAAGAGGCTGTGGTTACACTGAATTTTTGAGTATGTTACCTTGTACTGTAAGTGTGTAATTCTAGAGTCTAGTGTCATTTGATAAGTCAGTTCTGTCAGAAAAGAGAAATGTAAGGTTAAAGGTTGATACACAAAATTTAACTTTACTATAGCTTCTCCCAGTGTAGTTTCAGAAGACTTTAATTTGAAAACTATGAAATGGAATTTAGATCTATGATGCTTTCATAAGAGAATATATGTTTTTCATAAGACATAACCTTAGTGTGTCCCAAAATATAAGATACTATCCTTTTGCTATTGAAGTACAACTCATTAATTCAACAAATAATTATTGAGTACTTCCTATGTTCTAGATATTGTGCTGGCATTCAGATCCAGTGACCATTGTTACCAGTCTTTGTCCTCAGAAACTTTAAGAGAAGACAGGCCAAAGAAGGGGCATTGACAATATGTATAAAGTGACAAATTCTACCATGCAAATTAGCATAATTTACTATCAAAGAACATAGGAGGGACACCATTATAGTCTTGGTGAGATCATGGAAAGCTTTCTAAAGGAAGCAATCAATGTCTGAGCAGAGGACTGAATAGAATATCTGATTATCTTAAATTGTTAACCCAGAAATGTGCAATATGCTTATTATTCCATGATACCCTTGAACACAACTGTTGGTTTGCATTTTCATGAATGATTAATGACAATCAGGGAATGTAATCAATAACAAGATGTGTGCTTGTTTAGGTCAAAGTTTATTAATCAGTGACCTGATAAATACTTGGCAACGACACCTTTGATTGGCCTTTGCTGTTACTATTAACTGCTGTTCAGGGCAAAGATTCAATATTTAAAGAAACTGTAAGATGTCAATCTAGCAATGAAGGGCTTCAATGAAGCAATAGACCTCTTGGTTTTAAAATGTTCACCCTGTGGTATCCTAGGCTTGAGGTTAGTGTGCAAGGGAGAGACTCTGGCTTCTTGCTCCTTATGTCTTAGAAAATAATCTGCAATCCCCTCTTCTATTTCCTCCTTTTCTTTCTACCTCCAGACCCCACCCTGTTATCCAGAATGTTGAGAGAATTGGCAGAACTTAAGGGGCAAGAAGGAGATAGGTCTGGGTGTTGGAGATATTCTAGTTTTCTGCCCTCTTTATCTTTCAACTTGAGGGTCTTCATTCCATATTTGCAATTCTCTAAGGGATAGTATCAATTGTAGTTTCTACTGGATGCTTTGTTAAGAAGAACCATGGCTAAATTTTCAGAACCTTTATTGTGTCCAAAGTGAATATATTTAAAAGTGTGCACTGTGAATTATAAGCTTGCTGCTATTTGCATCTTGCGTGGCAGCCACATAATGTGTTTTCGCTTAACTTTTGTTAAATGCTCTAGGTATGAGGCTGTACAATAATCGATGTATTTGAAATCAATGAACTAATCATTTCTTATTCCAAAGAATACTTTTGTTTTTAGATGGAATGACATTTCTATATTTACATACGTCATTAATATTTTACAACCGGACTCACTAGTCAAGTATGTTATTTAAAGGATGAGTCTTGGGTTGAAGGAGTGAGGGATATAGTCCAGTAACATTGTTGACTGGTATTTAAAGAAAGCTTTCTAGATTAGAAATTTTACATTCTAAGTTAAAATGTAACCATTAAGAATATCTAGGCTCTTATTATATCAAAATAGGTTCTTTTAGATGTAATGTAAGTTTAATCAAATATACATTAAAAAATATATATTTTATATATATTTATATATATAATATATATAATATATATTATATTATATATATTATATATATAAATATATATAAAATATATATTTATATATATAAATGAGATAAACCATTTGAGGCTGGGACAAAGAACTTCTGTTCAGAAGAAATTGTTCTCTAATAAAGGAAGTAGAGAAATCTATTGTAGATCAATTTCTTAGGTGAAAGGAGAAGATTAGGAATGAAATTTTCAGAACCATTTTATCTCCTTCAACCTGCCTTCATCACCCTTAACTCACCACCACAACCACATACTTCTTGATGTTTTAAAAAGACAGAATTATAGTATGACACATAAAAAACAACTTTTTCTAGATTGCTAGACTGTATAATGTAAACTTTGATGTAATAACTTCAGTTTAGTCACATGACTTCTCTCAAAACTTAATTTCTAAAATAATTTGCTTTCCATTACTTTTGTCAGAACTACCGAAGTGCTTCTATCTGGAACAGAACTGTTCTCTATAGACCAATAAACATCTGTGCATAATTCCATACAACTAGTGGTTTCAGCTAAATTAGCATTTATACATCTACCTTAATAGGAAACATTCTAATTAATTATAGGATTTAAGGAACTAGGTGTTTGCCAATGTGCATGAAATACTTCTTTTTCTCCTGGAATAAAATTCCAGTTCTGAAACCATGTATATTTAAAATAAATTTCAAGTATATGCTAATTTCTATAAAATATTCTAAATGTATTGTTTTCTTTGGTGATACTTTGTTATAAAATTTATCATGTTGAAATATTTGAAATATGTCTCTGCAGTGCTTATTTTACATGCTTGGTCTTTCATCACAGTACTTAAACTTTTCTCAATATGAAAATTTCATTCAAGGCACTGTGCAGGGTGGGCGTCATCCTAACAAATTGATTTGGGAGGTCCGTACACCATGTGTAATGATGATATATGCTCAAAACATGGAAGTTTAAGGGGAAGTTTCTTTAAGATTGTTGTTTGAGTCTTTCATACTTTCATTAAAACATTTTCCTACTAAAGAAGAGATAGAGGAAAGATATGCATACTTTTTCATACTTGGGAAGACAGTATCATCTGCATATTTATGAGTGTTTCACTAAGATGCATGCTGTGCAAGTCTCTCTCATTTGCAGTTTTCTTATTTGTATCATAACATTGTTATTCAGGTTGGGGTACAGTTTTACTTTCTAAAATGAAAACACCATACTGCTTTAGTTTTTTATGTTTTTGAGAGCTTAGATACTTGGCCTCTTTGAGATATTTTACAATAAATTTCCTTTCCCTTTTTATTTTATAGCTTTGAAGAAAGATGACACCACCTTTGATGAGGTAGGTTAAATGTCTTTATCTAATGTTAGATGTATTTAATTACTGCCAGGTAAAGTCAGTAGGTGTCAACTTCACACTTAGAAACAGAAAAAAAAAAGCCGTAATATAGTTACATTATATTATTTCCCAATTTAAAATAATCATTCAAATGAATTTCGGTGGTCATCAACAGAAATATGTCTTTTAAAATTAACAAACAAAAGACACCTATAGGCCTTTATGTTGTGTTCTTGATGGTGGCAGTGCTGGCACAACCCAGTGTGAGGTGTGTGCTTAGGGCAATTCTGGAACTGTTAGTAAGTTGGAACCCCAGGTCCCTTGCAGCCCTCCTCCGAATTAGGATGAGATGTTGACGCCAGGTATCGTCTGTCAGACTCCCAAAGGAGGAGCTGACTTTTCCTGTTCTAGTTTTCCTATTCTTTGTGTCAGATCTGTCTTTATCTCGTTGCAGCAAAGTAGCAAAAAAGCCTGTTCAGGGAAGGCAGAGGGATCATATGTAATTAATAGCATTCTCAATGTGATTTTTCAATTGTCCTCTTTCCTGAGTTTTTGTGTATCAGTGGGAATCACTAGAGAAGAAATATGTTTACAGAATGTTCTCAAGAGTGTTGTAGAGTGGTGTTTCACTGTCACCATCTAAAGCCACAGAAATTGATCTGTGTTGTAAACTGGGCCACATGTTTACATGTTTACATATGAACACAGATGTGTCTACACGATGTGTTTATCCTGTAGCCTAATGAAAGCATACATTAGTTTGGTGTGGTTGTTTGATTTAACAGTTGCAATATGAAATATGCTACCTGTCCTCCCTCTGCTATAGTGCTTCAGAGAGGAAAGCATGTTTGTGCTCATGGAATGTCCCCTTGGCCATGTGGCTGGCTGTGGTGCAGGGCAGGACCACTCAGGGAGAACCTGCTCCAAACTGGGATTTCTGGATGAGACCAGCAACGTTTAGCTCTCACGGTCTGCTGCTTCCTCTGCTGCAACTGTGCTTTTTCTTTTTCTTTTTTTTTTCCTGGGCCCAGCTCTGCAAAGTTGTGTGTCCCTGGACTCCAAAGCAACTCCCCCTGCCAGCATTCCTGAAACATCCTATAAAACTTAGTTATTCTAGACCTGAAGCAATAGGCCAATCTCTTCTTCCCTCTCTGTAGTAGGTAATAATGATGTTCTCCTCTAAACCTGTATTTCCGGAATTTTAACAGTGTTACTAAGATATTTTTAGGAAAGTATTTTCTTTCTTTTCAGAAAAAAACAATGTGAGAATATTGAGCACTTTTTCTCTATTTATAAAGAAAAGTCTCCCCTATAATTATGTAAGTAATTTAAGTTTACATAAAAAAAGGAAAATAAGGAAAAGGAGAAAGAAAAGTCTCCCAAACCCTGTTATCCAGCTACAACCATTGTTGAAAGTTCTTATTCCCTCTTTTCTCATGTTAATAAACAAAAACCACAACCCATATATTATATCATGCCTTTTTTTTTCTTTTAACATATAACAAGCACGATATTTTCTCATAATTTTTAAAATAATTTTTTTATTTTTCAGTTACAGGTGATATTTTCTCATGTTTTTATAGATGACCCCTAGTCATTATTAGGAATGCAAAAACCTCTTGTCTTATTTATTCTGTCATGAGGCTATGACATTTGCTTTAAAAAAATATGAGGTTGGAGCCTCTGTGTTAGTTGAGGATGTTTATATCAAATCTGTAACTGCCCCAAAACCTCTTCACAGTCAATGTGGACTTTGTAATCTGGGACAGAATTATCCCTAACTTTTACAAAGTGTTTCCTTCCTTTGCACCACATGAGTTGGTTAAATACCTCAAGTCAGTGAATCACACAATGCTACACTTGGAAGAGACATTGGAGCTCCTGTGCTCACTTCATCATCTCACAGATGAAGAAATGGACGTCCAGAGGGGCTGGGTAGTTTCCATTTAATCAGGGGAAGACCCAGGTTCCGGAGCCTGGGAGAAAGAAGTAGTAGGAAAGGCATGCCTGGGTGCAAGCAAACCCTAACTCAGCCACCCTCTCAAGTTTGACTCTTTTCAAAATTGAGAATTAGGGCTGTGAGGAGAGATACTTTCATATATTCCTCTAAAATTTCATATAAGCCTTCATGTGATTTGCATATTAATTAAAACTGTGAAAATATTGTCTAAAACCTTCCATGTTTTTAGATTCCTTAGGATGACTGCATTCAGGTTCACAATCCTTTGAGTGCCTTGCACATGGTTAACATTCAACAAGTATCTATTGAATATGAGTAAATACCTGTTGTAAATAACTTTGAGTGTCAGACAATATGGATTCTCACTGGCCAGTTCCTAGCTATTTGGACAAGCCATTGAATTTATTACTGAGGGCTCAATTTCTCATTTGTAAAACCAGTCAGACTAGGATCTTCAAGTTGCTTTTTATGTTTAAATGTAGGATAGAATTCTGCATAACAATTAGCATAAAATTATAATTTTACCAAGGTCAGAAAAGAGCACCAGATCTATGATTATATAACAGGAAGTCGCTGATTTCTATGATCATCTTCAGATTTTAGTGGTAGATAAGAACTAATTTTGTGGTCTTCTTGATGTTGGGGGAATTCTACGGTGTGTTGGAATTAAATTAATATTTGAATCTTGAAACCTAGGGGTCTGGGTCAGCTTCTTAGATAGGCATCAAGGTGTGGCAACTTTTTTGGTATTTATGGGCTGGAGGGCTTATCTCCATGAATGGCCTCCTCCAGAGTGCCTGGAGTTGAGTTGCTGTTCTCTAATTTATTTTGGGGATTTTTCTAGGGTGTATATAAATGTTTGATCTTGAACAGAGGAGAAAAATATGGACCTATTTGAAAAATATATTTATTTATTTGTTCTTAAATAGGCTGTAATACCATGACTGCTAATTTTCGTAACCAACTGGAATTATTCAGTAAGTGCCCACTAATGCTCGTTGTAGAAAGAAAATGAGGCACTTTGGAAATTAAGTATTGAGGGCTTTAGATATTTACAATGATAGGCAGTTTTGTTGGAATAGGGAATAGGTGAAGCCATCATATTTGGAAAGAGAACACTCTACGGATGATCATTTTGCCCTTAATTCATTTTGTATCTGGGCCCTCATTCAAATATGAAGCATTTTATGTTTTGTGGGTTTAATCTACACCTTTGATGTGGATATACAAATCATTTATAAGGATGTCCCAAATAAAATTTATAGGTTTTAGTTTGTCTTTTGTTTTTCCCTACAAAACTTCTTGATCTTTGGAGCCTTAGAGTTTGGCCAAAGTACATGGCCAAAATGAAGAGGCTAAATAAATAATTGTTGGAGAAACAAATGGTTAAGACAGATTTAAGGATAAAAGAAGATTGCTATTTTGTATCATAATTTTAAGTGGACAGTGTTTTGACACTGATGAGAGCTTCTAGTAAGTCTGAACTTTGTATCTATGTTACTGTCACAGAACTTTTCAGATTTTATTCTTACCTTTTGGTCCCCAATAAATGCCCAAGCCATGTCCCCTGAGTGACTCCATTCTTCCTAAGGCAGTGAACAATAGCTATGGTATGACTTCAAGTAAATTTTTGAGTCTTAGTTTTGGATTTCATGATTTGTTTTAAAATAATGGTACTTAAAATATAAAAGATGAGAAATACAGTTAATCTGCCTCAATATAAAATTGCTACGCATAGAACATTTGAACTTTGGAAGCAAAATGCTCCAATTAAGTGTAAATATATGTGTATAGAAAGAATTGGAAATGTCTAAAGCTACAGCAGTTCACGAATGGTTCTTGTGCATAAATTAAAAGGTTAAATTAGTTCTGCTTCATGTGTCTATTATTTTAGCCCAGATAAGTTGTCAGAACAAAGTTGACTATGCTTAGGTCTTTGGGGAGAAATTTAAAAATTTGAGTGATTGAAATAAACCTTTGAAATGCAAAGTTTCATTTCTTTATAGCATATAATCTAAGTGATAAATCATTTATTTGTTAAAAAATCAGTGGTCATTTATTAGTTTTCTAATTATTTGCTGTGCTCAGTAATTTTATTTTTGTGAAATAGAAGGGGCTGCCAACACTTGTTTTGGCATTTTCCAGCTATTTTATTTTTTGTATCCTAGGAAAACCTGTAACTTCTTCAAGTACATCCTTACAGGTTAACTGGCTACCTGTCTGCTTAATGTAATCATTTTGTGAGCTAGACGGGGGCAGTGTACATTGATCTCAGTTTCTTGTCCATGTCCCTCTTTATATAAAGATGTAAATATAATACCTGAGGTGATAAATGTGGCAGTGATTTTTATGGGCACGGGAATATAGGGGTTAGATAATATGATTTGGGGATACTCCTGGTCATTCTTTACCATCCACTGAGGGCAGTGGAAGCTTTTGCAGTGTTCTTTCTCTCACCCTAACTATCATCGTTGCCATCATCATTGTCATCATCGGAGGCTTCAGTCTCTGTGAATGATATGTTTATATTGTATACAATGGTCTAGCTTCAGAATTCCCTGACTTCCTTTTCTAAAATATTAAATCCCAGAAACAGCCTTTCCTTCCTAGCTGTCTCACTCCTGCTGTACTCCTTTTATCTCTTTGCTGGCTTCCAGTTTCCAGGTGACCCCTCCTCCACTTGCCTTATTCTGTTATTCCAACCTACAGCACATCCCCCCTCCCTTCTTTGTTTGCTCATGGTGCATCACTCCCTTGCCACTGTCCGCATGGCCTTACCTCTTTATACTTTGCTTGTAATCTACTCTGCCCACCCTTGATTGTGACCTGGCATATTTTCGTCTCTTACCCAGTGGCTTGAGGAAATCACTCTATAAATAAACTTATCGTCTCCATCCTTAGCTGGAACCTAAGGCAACTGTGCAGTCTGGCACTGCGTAACTGGCCTATTTCCTGCTGAAACCTTTCCACTCCCCTAAACCTTCTAGCCACCCTCCTTCACCCCTCCTACCTTTAGTAGATGACTTTCCCTCTATGTTAGTTTGCTAGAGTTGCCATAGAAAATTACTACAAACTGGCGGCTTAAAAGACAGAAATTCATTGTCTCAGAGTTGTGGAGACCAGAAGTCTGAAATCACAGTGTTGGCTGTGAGGGCTGTGAGGGGAAGATCTATTCCAGGTCTCTTTCCTTCGCTTGTAGGTGGCCTTCTTCTCTCTGCGTGTCTTTACATTGTCTTCCCTCAATGAATGTCTGTGTGTCCAAATTTCTCCTTTTTGTAAGGAGACCAATCATACTGAATTAGGGGCCTACTCTATTCCAGTATGACCTCATCTTAATTTAACTAATTATATCTGCAACGACCCTGTTTCTGAATAAGATCACATTTGGAGGCACTGGGGGTTAAGACTTCAGTATAGGAATTTTCGGTGGACACAATTCAACTTGCAACTCCCTCCAGCTTCTTAGAACACTGAACACTATTAGGCGTCAGCGCCTGGCCCACACATGCATCTTCATTCGCTGCAGTCTGCCCACCCCCACCCCCACCCTCAGCCTCAGAGGGAGATTGTCTCTTCCATTGGAGACTAGTTCCTCCTCCTGTCCTCTTCATTCCTTTCCCTCCTTCCCGTGCCAAGAACTTGCGTAATTGCTTCTTTCTCATGTACATTTCCAGTCTCTTCCTTTTTGTAGGTATTTCACCATGGACTCTGAGCATAGTTGAACCTTCCTCATCTCTTTCATTGGAACGGAAAGTCTCTGACCTCTGCTCATTTTTTCATGCTGTCCTCCAGTGGTTTGTCTGTGTCTTGCTTTTGGCTACTCCGTTATTATAATCCCATCATCAGTGGTTGACTCAGCCTTCTGTTCTGAACTCCACACCCAGATATCCAGCTGCCCATGGGATGTTTCTGCCTCTGCATCTCATAGTCACCTTGGTCCCAGCACTTAGAAACTATTACTAATTCTTTTATTTCCTAAACCTGCATCTATTCTCTTTCCAGTCTCAGTGATTAGCTTTAACAGCCACATCATTTTCCAAGGCAAAAAACTGACACTGTCCTAAACTTCCCTCCAAGCCCCAGATCCAGGTGTTGGCTCGGCTCTTGTCTCCCCCTGCTGTCCCCATTCCCACTGCTGACTGCATGGTTGGCCTCATCCAGTCTTGCTTGGGCTTGCGGTAGTCTGACTGGCTTCCCTCCCTGTCTACTGCTTGCCTCCACTTCCAAAGAATGACAGATCTGAAATACAAAGCGTGCTGTTCTCTCGCTTAATACTTTATTTGTGTTTTTTAGAGTTTTTATAAGAGCTTATATGAAATAAACTGCTGACATGCTGGAAGCAAGATCTCTTGCTTAGTAATTTAAAAGCTCCCTGTCAGCTAGCTGCAGGTTCAAGCCCAAACTCCTAGTTTGGCTTTCAAGGCCTTTCGTGATCTATCTTTGTCCTACTTTTCCATCCTTATCAAACAGTCGTCTCTTATTTTAATGTATTTTTTGTCATTTTAGCTGCCACGGCCTCACCTTAGGAATTTTATCACCTTTACCTATTTTATCCCAATAACCTCTTAATTGTTCTCACTGTTGCAGCTCTCACTTCTCCACTCCCAGTTTCCCAAAACTTCTTTCTGATTGTGAGACTTCCCTTCAGTTCAAAGATTTGTACATCAGTGATTTATTGATGTCTGTTTTGTATGGGCTCTGGATATGCTCTGAACCCAACTCTCAATCTAGTTAGTCTCACAGATTTTAATCCTACTGGCCTGTACAGTTCGACTGGCTCCTGTCATCTTGCAGTGTTGGGCCTGGGCACAGATTCAATCTCACTCTTTAGCGTAAGATTTTATTTTACTTCACATCCTGTTTGTTTTCATCATGGCTCATGTCTGCCAACCAACCCTGGGTGATATGAACCTATCCCATGCAAGATGTCTAGAAATTTGCAGACTGTTCTCTGCTGCTGCCAGTAATCCAGTAAGTCATTACGTTTTCAAATTCAACATTTTGGGTGACTGAAAAAGAACTTTACTTCCTCCTTAATTCTATCATTGGAAATTTGGTTGAAATTTTTGGATGCTTGAAACTTTTGTGCTTCAGTTTTTCCTTTCTATGAAAGTTTGATCACATTTGTCATCTCCCTAATTATGGTTGTCATAATTACCATAATTATGTCTAGTCCCAGACAGTGGCTGGAGTGTCTATAAAGATTCAGAGAGAAAATTTATGTCACAAAATGCAAAATATATATGATATTTGGGAGAACTGGTCACTTTCATAATCTCAATTCCCAAAAGGCAGACTGTTACAGTGGTTGAAAGCGTGAGTAGTGTCCTGTTTCTCTTCCTGAGCCCTGGGCATCCTGACGACAGGCCCATTAGCCTGTAGGAAGTCTGTCCTGTAAAGGCGGTTGGTGTTCCCTTTTGGGCAGTGCTTTGATTTGCATGTTTAAATTCATTTGCAGAAAGCTGACTTTGGTGTAGGAAGTCTCTTCATATAGCCTAGGTGTTTATAATTTTCTTCAGCAAGTACAAAATGGGCCCAACTACAGGGAGAACATTATACCCATTTTCTTTCTGACTGAAATTTGAGGCACTGGTTTATAATCTAGAGATCTTTAAGTTGCTTGGTTGTGGTTGTGATGGCTCTTGTTCTAGGAGCCATTAATGATAACTGAGATACCCTGGCTAGGGTGTGTGTGTGTGGTGGGGGGGGGGAGGGAGGTCAGTTTATTTGTTTTTTAATGAGGTCAAAGATATGTCTTTCTATTTTATGATCAAAAGATTTTATTTGTTTTTTAAATTAAATTTATTGAGATAACATTGGTTAATAACTCAAATTTCAGGTGTACAGCCTCTGTAATACGACATCTGTATACTCTGTTGTGTGCTCACCAGATCAAGGTTTTTTGAGGACTGGAATCATGGTCTGCATTTGATAGGGAGTGTGCTGTCACTGTGATAGACATACTTTTCTAAATTATCCTTCTCTGAGGGATACATTGATTAGATATTTTTTATAGTCTGAAACACTTAAGTCTTCTTATTCTCTGTGTCATAAAATTTACAAAAGGCACAATTACAAAAAATTGGAAAGCAGCAAGTCGCTCTCAGTTTTGCATGCTTGAGTTCTCCAGGGTCCATCAATGCCAGGTTTCTCGAAGAAGCTCTTCTACCCTGTAAAGAAAGCATTGGACATACTCAATTTTTCCTTCTAAATCTATTTTATTTTCTATATAAAAAGTTGTTTCTGGTTATTCTGTCAACTTATTTTTTAGTTTTTAAATTTTATTTTCTTCTTTTCTCTGCCTGCTTTCTCCTCTTTCTTCCGGTTTTGTCCTGCTGTGTTCTTCCCTCCCCTTCCCTTCCTTCTCCTTTTCCTTTCTTCTTCCCTCCTCCCTCCCTTACTTTTTTCCCTTCCCTCCCCTTCCCTTCCCTTCCTTTCTTTTGTTTAACCATATAAAACTGGGGCTTGTCTTAAAATTTTGTTTATGATCTCAATATATGGCATTACTGTTTATTACAGTGTCTTATAGTACAACATTATGTGCTTAATTTTTCATAATGAGATTAATAGTTTTTATGTGTCTTTTCAAATAGCTACTTATTAAATTCCATGTTATTAAATCTTACATGCATGGGTAAGGAATGTGTGGAAATAAATTTTTCAGGCTCTTACGCCCAGTTAAAATAAAGTAGAAAAAAAATCATTTCAACATGTAATTGTATACTTACATGAATTGTATCAGATAGAGTACTTTATTTGACTTTTTTCATCATATACTTTTCTCCAGCCTGGCAAATCAGACTTGTATGTTTTGAAAGAGACTTGAAATTGGACAGAGGTCTCAGAGAGTCTTAGAGTCACCAATTCCATGTGCTTATTTGTGTTTTCTCAGTCTGTGGATACCCTAATGTGAGATGTCTGTAAAGGAGATGTGTGATTCTCGAAGGTGTCTTCACGTTCAATATGAGGGAATTATGTTATCTAGCTCATCTCAAGCACATTGGTTCTAACTCTGTGTTCTGACCAGCTGAAATATTGAAGTATGTAGTCATTTTCTTAAAAAAAAAATGTAGAGCAGATTACTTTCAGTCTTTCATTTATATTTTGAAGTATTTTCTGGAGTAGGAAAGAAAGGGGCCAAGTTGCAGTTAGAATACCAGGAATTTGGCATATTCCAGAGTTTGCCCGTGGGAATGTGCCAAGTATGACATTTTTACCCATTACATATGTCTTGGTTGAAACAAACTGAAATATGTTTCTCTAGTCTGTTCCTTGCCTTAAGGCTGGGCTATGACTCTAACTTAGTTATTTTAAAGAATTATTTGTTCTTTTTAAAAGGATTTTCAAAAAAAGATGTACCAGTATTATAAACAATGATGTGCATAGAAGGAATTTTCTAAATGCTCACTGAATTTTGGTGCAGGCTTCTCTACTTCCCCCCACCCCAAATCTGCTGCTGCAGTTAACCAGGGTTATTATTTTTTTAAATTAAAAATTATTGGGGTAACATTGATAAAGAAAATCAAATAAGTTCCAAGTGTACAATTCAACAGTTTGTCGTGTGTATATTTTGCATGTGTGTTCACCACCCAAAGGTAGATTTCCTTCCATCACCAAATATTTGACCCCTCTTACCTTTCCCCTCTTCCCTCACTATTCACCATCTGTGCCGTGAGTCTCTCTCTTTGTCATGTTTATTTGTTGCTTTCAGTTTATATCCCACATATGAGCAGAATTATTTTTTTTTTGAGAGTACGTGATATCCCACAAGTGTGTTTGGATGCTAAAAATGATTGAGAGCCAGTCTTCTAAAATATCTGTTATTGAATTATCAGAAAGGAGTTGAAGATAGATATTGTTACATTCACATGTAGTCTGAATTTTTTCGAACAGCTCTTGATTTTAGATCATGCATCCTGAGTTTTGGTTCAGAAAATATATTCCTATTTCTACAGTTGTATGTTTCTTAATGTCACATTAATTTTCCAGATATTTTAGCCAAAGGAAAAACTAAGACAGTGATAAATTTTAAACAAAGGAAGGGCTAAGTAGACATTATTCTACCACACATAAAAATAAATAAGGACACATAATGATTATATTTCCGATTTTGATGAAAATCTTCTTAATTAAAAATTATGAAGAAGAGATAGGATTGATGAAATAAAATTAGATGTTAGAAATAGTCATTCAAGGCATGAATTACAAATTCTTTTGTATTATACGTGCTCATTTTAAATCTTCAGCTGTATAGCTTGTCTATATTGTTTTAAGTGAATATGATGGAGAATGTTTTGCAGTGCTTGATTTTCTCTCTTAAAAGGCAGACTATTTAATTTTGTAAATGAGCATCTTTGGGTCATTAGATATTGGGGTTCAGGTGTGCAAAATGCTTGGTAACATAAGGCCTGTCCCTGGATGCCCTAATTGAGCTCAGAACTTACCCCAAGAGGTTTGCATTACTTTATCTAAATAATGTGTTAGATGTGCAACAAAAAGGTGCTTTAGTCATAAAAGGAAAATATAAATAAATATGTACTTTGTAGTATACTGGTCTGCTTTACATTAATTTCTCTACAGTTATTTGAAAATAAAAATTTTAAACCCATATGAATGACATTAATTGGGTGATGACAATTTCAGATGATTCACTTTTAGTATCTACAGCATTTCCTTTATTTCCCTTATGATATTGTTTTATATATATATTTCTCTCAATATTTTTTTTCAGGCAACATAGGCGTATTGAATTTACTCTAGACTTATTTTCAGATTCAGAATTTTTCTTTCTTATCACAATTAAATCTTTTTTACGGAATAATTTTAATATTTGCTATTAATTAAAGTAATGCTCATTGCAGAAAATAATAAAATATTTAAAAAGTATAAAATAAAAATTATAATGTTAAGTGAAAACAACCATTTTATAAAGAGTATGATCTCAACTTTGTAAAACATATGTGTTCTGTGTATGGGGAAAACATCTGAAAAAAGAAAATACAACAAAAGGATAATATGGAAATTGAGGTTCATTGAAGTTGTGACTTGCTTAAAGCCCCTCAGCTAGAAAGTCATTTAATTTGTGATTCCAGCCTAGTCTCCGGTTCCAGTGTGTGCTTAGCATTTTACTGGGATGCTTCCCAGGAGAAGAGAGAAACAATACACAGGCACAATGGGTATGGTACATGGTGTAGGTGGGAAAGGACCTGAAGTTCTTGTGATGTGGCTGATGTTTGGTAGTAATTCCAATAGCAGCACGGTTTTCCTAAGGGAGGTGGAAGAGTAAGTGAACCTAAAAGGTTCCTGCAGTAGATACACGTCATTTCTGAGCCAAGTCACACCCATTTTACCTTGGAGAAACTGAGGTCCCGGGAGGTTAAATAAATTGTTGAAGAGAACATGGTTGGTTACTGGGAGATGAAGGGGGTCTCTTTTCTAAAGTGCTCTTTACATTGCTTGTATTGCTGTTTTATCTGGAGTTGTGTGGGGATCAGGTGGAATTGTTTGAGATATAAACTTGATCCTTCCAACAGTAATAATTTAATATTAATTTCTAGCTAGACAATAGGGCTCCGCAGACAGTGAAGGTTACTGAAGGTTAATGGTCAGATGAGGTTCTGGGAATTGCTGCCTTGCCTATAGATTGGTTCGAGCTGGGAGGCTTTACGAGAGTGATGCTGTTATGTGTTTTAACTGGCATGTTCAGGAAACCAGTGTCAGAAGATCTTTCAATGGGTGTAAATTGCCTTCCTTGAACAAGGCAAGTAGTTAATATTGAACAGAATCATCAGATAATAAATTCATTCTTTCTCTTCAATCCTGATCAGCTTGTGCTTGTGAATTGATTTTAGCTTCATTTTTATTTCATATGATACCTGAAATCTTTGTGAAGGTTAAAAATACGGAAAAAGCAGGTAGATCTTTTAAATATTTAGATCTTAGTAAGAAAAAAGGAAGATTTTAGGTGGGCGTGGATAGAGACATTGAATACTTTGTATTCCTTTTTATTAAGTGGGTGCTGAGAAAAAGAGACCCATTTTTTTTTCTTTCTTTCTCCTTATTCCTATGCTTTTGCAGTACCATTGCGTGTTCTTTCTATTTTTTCTTGAAAATGCTTGGTCTTGGTAGGAACTGTTTGCTCCATCTTATCTTAAACAAATGGTTCAGCCGCCAGCCACAGTGCTTCCTTCACCCTGAGCCCTTTCATAGCCGAGGCAGTGGGTCCAGTCAGTTTATGACCTTTTGGTTGCTAGTGCCATCCTTCCACTGTAACAGACATCATTCTTTTCTGGTGCTTTCTGGTGCATGGCAAAAGAAGAGCAAAGTCTCAGGCAGCAAAGTAGCTAATGTTTTATAATGATTGGCCCCTGTTCTGCAATAAGCAGAATTTTGACCCCTAAAAAAAAACACACACACACACTTGGACATCCTTATGCTCCCCACTGCATTTCATAGACCAGTTCTGGCTTGCATAGCGTTTGATTTACTTTGTCTTTTGCTTTTACCACCAGCTGAGTTGGGGAGATTTGAGGATATAAACATAATGAGTGATTTTCAGATTCTTCTTTGGTACCAGTTGGGCTCAGAAATAGGAGAATTTGTGCCTTAGTGTTTTTTCTTTTTCTTCTTGATGGGGAGCAAGGAAGTGAAAATCTCAAGAGAGCAGAATCAGTTTTCCGGTCACCAAGCTCATTAAGTTAATATTTACTTTTAAAATGAATGTATTCG
The DNA here is from genome assembly GCA_004027375.1 of Macroglossus sobrinus. Classification (NCBI taxonomy): domain Eukaryota; kingdom Metazoa; phylum Chordata; class Mammalia; order Chiroptera; family Pteropodidae; genus Macroglossus; species Macroglossus sobrinus. The sequence continues at coordinate 103,699 of PVKZ01002233.1, read as the reverse complement.
CCAGCCCTTCCTGCTGTTTATTTGGGAAGTATTTAACTTACATGTGAGAGCCTCTAACTAGTTTCCACTTCCATTTGGGCATTGTACCTCTAGGGCCAGTGGCTAGCATGATGTGCTGATCTTGCTTATAACACCTGTTTTTTTTTTTTTAATTTAAATTTCAAATTAAGTTTATCTTGAGTAAAGGAAGGGACAAAAGTGAAGCTAAATTAATTCTTTTCTCTTTCTCTGTGCCTGCTGCTCAATCTTGTTAAACCTATTTCTGATAACTCACTTGATATATATTCAGGGATTTAAGGAAACTGGAAATCTGATTAAAATATAACCTCAAAACTCGAAGATTACATTTGAAAAATTTTGGTGTTTATTGTTATTAATTCTAATATTTTATTTTTTACCAATATAAAACAACACCTGGCTATTAATGAAAAGATAAAAAAATACAGATAATATAGAAAAATTGGAAGTTTATAAAAAGTAAATTTTATATTTAGTCAAAAATTTTATTTCAGTACTTCTAAAAGAATATTCTTTTTGGTTTACAGTGTTCTTTTTTCCCATGTAGGAACATGATATGTCCCACTATTGTTCAAGTCCTTTTTTAAAATCATGATCTCTTTATAATGAAAAGTGTTGTAGTTTTAATCTTTGTGACTTGCCTTTTTTACTTGTCATTCATGTTATTTTGAGACATCTTTTAAAAAAAATTGCTAATTAAAAATAATTGCTAATTACTCAATTTCTGTTTCTGCTTCTATAGACATATATTTATTTTGTATTTTGCTATTTTACTAAACTCTATTGGTTTCAGTATTTTTCAGAGGTTTCTTTTGGGTTTTCTAGGTATATAATCATGTTATTTGCAAACAGTTTTTTAATCTCTTCTTTTTCTGTATTAGTATTTTTTCTCCTGAGGCTTGTGACTTTCTCACTTAAGCTGTTATTTTCTTTTTTTTTTTAGATTTCAGATGAGTATTTTTCAATATAAAAATTTTTGTGAACCTAAAATATTGATAATTTTAACTTCTAGATGTTTAAAAACCAAAGGGTCCTCAGATACATTTTTATCTTAAGTTTTGTTGGTGAGTTTTTAAAGCATACTGTATTAGAGAACTGCTGATTATGTTTAATTATTTGAAGGCTGTTCTGAGATTTTTTAAATTTATTTTTTGAAAAAGTGATATATATCTCCTTATTCATTATATTCTTGACATTCTTTTGCTGTTAAAAATCTGTATATTAAATGTGTATATTAACCCATTTCCTATTTAGAAAAAAAGTGCAGCTCATTGCCAGAGTTAATTTAATTTTACATTAACATGCTCTTGGAAGTTTAAGCAAATCTGACTGGTTTTCAATGTGAAAAATTAATATAAAAACTGTTCTTGGAGTTATTTCTAACAGAAATGTAACAGAAATTTATGCATTAATCAGATTCATCAAATGGCTTTTCAGCTAACAACTGTTGGAGAACGATGTCAACATCATGTGTAGGAATGCTGCGTTTTCTAGGATTTAACATTTTCAGCGATTGAGAATTACTGTGTTTTGTAAATGGAAATACCACTCCTAAAACCAGAATGCTATAAATAGAATGATGTCATTTGTTTTCAAAGACTTTTGATATACTAAAGCGATGCGAAAATAATAAGAAAAGCGAAATATTTCATGGCAAACTTTGGGGGTAAAGTTAGGACTGCAATCCCCGAGTTATCTCGGGACAAAGACTGCAGCTGAAGGTGCCTCTTGCAAGTATTCTTGGGGCAAATGGGAAATGTGTTAAATGAAAGCCACAAGTTTGTCCTGTAAAATTTGCGATTATCACGTAGTATTTTTGTTTAGAAACCTGAAAAATAGTTATGATCTTTTGGTGGGACATGTGCCATTTCAGGGATCAGTGAGCATCTCCAATTTGGGGATGAGTCACAGGAATTATTGATCCAGTGGCTAATGGACTGGGCATTTTTCTTTGAGATTTCTTTTATTTTCAAAGGATTAGCTGTTGGGCCCTGGCTGGCTTTGGTTGTGACTGTGCTCTTGAGGGCTTTCCACTCTGAGGCCCCTCTGGCACAGGGTGGCGAGTGGAATGGGAGCCTTGAGATCTCTCTTCTCCCATCTTCTATCTGGGATTTCCCCCCACCCCCAACCCGTGTGTGCCTCCTTTTTTTTTTATTTATCTAGCAAGGATCATAATCTCTACCTGGCAAAGTATTTGTGAAGGTTAATCAGATAATGCTTGTAAATCCTTTAACAGGTCTTGGCCCATAGCAGGCACTCTACTTCATAGAGCTTCATTGTGCCACTCACAGCCTCGGTCACGCTCAGTGACATTTGGGTCAGTCTTCTCTCCATGTTAGCCCTCACATCCGTGGGGCACAAGCTGAGGGTCACGTGACACTTGCTTAGCTTTATCATGAGACACCAGTGATCTAATTTTAGGAACCTCCTCATTTTAAATATGGGGAAACAGGTTGTGAAGTTCAACCTTGTCTTCCTCCTGCCACTGCTCCCTGCTTCTCCCATCACAGTGGCCTTGCCATGACTGTGCTGACTGCATTTGGCAGGAAGGAATGTCCAATGGTGGGGTTTGTCAACTAGGTGGGTTTTGTTATTGGTTCAGCATAGTACTATGCTGAATAAGTATTGCTGAATAAGTATTGCTTGATAGAATAACCAGGCAACACTTTTGGAGTCTTTTTGGTGAGTTTGTTTCCATAATTCAGACATAAGATTTCTTTTTTTCTCTTTTTTAGAAGCCAAGGAATTGACCAATGATTTATTGATTATGACACAAAAATCCCTTATTTTCTTTTAAAAATCTTAAAAAAATGAACTTATTGGTGTGATGTTGGTTAACAACATTATAAGAGTTTCAAGTATACCATTCTATTATACATCATCTGTGTTTTGCATTGTGTGCTCACCACCCAAAGTCTAGTCTCCCTTTGTCACCATATAGTTGAATCCTCTTTACCCTTAAATGTTTTCTCTTTATGTACATTATTCAATCTTCCCAATAATTTTGGCATTATTATTTTTACCTTTATATGAGGAAGCTGAGGTTTAGAGAGGCTGAGCACCAGTGCAAGGCTAGTGAAGTGGTGGAACTGGAGGTGACCTAGTCAGCCCCCTTGCCAATTGCTAAAGTAGCTGCTGGGAGGGACCTGATGGATCATTGACCTTTTGAAAGTTCCTTGCATTTAAATGATATTGAGTTACATTTACTGTTTGTGTGACTTTCAAGTTGCAAATTAATGCTAAGTGTGTATTGGGTAGTCCTTGGCTGTGAGACTAATTGAGAAACAAAATGAAAGTGCTGCAAACAAATCGATTTTCCTACTTAGAGTAGGTGCTTACTCCAGTTCAAACAATCCTCTGGCGTTTGCCTTCAGGATTCTTATTTAATTAAAAAGTATTGGCCAGATGTTGTGTGTTGTGAGTAATTTAGTTCCACGTCTTTTGCTCTGATTGTTAGTTTGCAAACAATTTAGAGTAATCTTTGCACATTTTTAAAACAAAGTGACTGTCCATTTGTGTGGTAGTGTTTTTGCTCATCTAGAGCGTACGAGTTTTCTGTACTTACCTTGAAAAAATCTTCTGGAAAGACTAAGGATCCAGTGTGGTGACCTTTTTCAGAAGTCTGTAGCTTGTAACAGGAAAAAACGAGCTATTATCCATAAGCATGTATTTGTATCTTTGGTTTTTGAGATTACATGTTGGTGCAATGGATTTTTATCTAAGGTTTTCCCTTCTCTAGTGGGAAGTGATGGTGCGGGAGGGTGGGGCAATACCTGCTAATCTTATTGGTGATTTGGGAGCTGTATTATTCTTATCTCAAACATCCTAGCAACTACCCTGACTCCGCTTTTACTGAAAGTTCTTCCTGTCATTTTGAGTAGTTTTTATTGTTTATTTATTTACCTCTGTGTAAGGAAGTTCCTTCTTTTCCTTCTGCCTCATCTTATCTTAGATCAAAGTTTCCACCCAGGGACTTTTTCTTAAATAGTAACTTCTGAGGCTATATGTGTTTTCTTTCCTCCTCCTTCTTCCATTTTTTTCTTTTAAAAGCTTTCTGAATTTTTGCCCCATCTGTAGTCCCTGGTTTTCCTTCATTCTGTTTATAACTATTGTGTAATGAATATTCATAGTTACCATTATTAATGTGGTAGCACACCATTTGTCAGCTTGTTGGCTTCCTGGTACTATAATGAAAAAAAAAAAAACGTTTCTTTTATTTATTTACCTTAAAATTTTTGTCATTTTTTTTTTATCTTCTTAAATTTTTCTTCCTAGAGTTTGTAATTGTGTGAGTTTTCTGCCCCTGAGACATATGTGCAGGTCTAAAACTACACAGTGGAGGATGTCAAATGGCTTAAAAGGATTTCTGTTGCAGACTGAAAGAGTAGGTCTGTGCCTTCTGAGGGTGTAGTCTGACCACATGAATACCCATAATTAGACATCTTTTATTTTAAGAGAAGGGCAGCTGCTGCCATAGTTGAATTTGAAGATCTTTAGTTATTTTGCTCCTCACTTTGAAGGGCTGTTCTCCATATATGCATCTCATTGGCAGGGTTGATAGCAGATATTGGCATGTTTATAATGTGAAACAAGGAGAGGGGAAAAAACACCTGAAAAGGAATATATGAAGTGTTCTGTAAGGTATTAATTAGGTTTGTTTTCGTAAGTTTTTTTTCCAATTTATTTAAAAAAAAGTAAAACACCTAAGCATTTTTCATGTCAATTCATTTTTAAATGATTTTAAGATAAAATTTCCACCCAACTTATACTTTTTGTATGTGGCAGTTAAAGCTCCCCTCAAGAATTCTCAGCCATCCCTTGGAGACTTGATCAGGATAGCAGTGCAATGGTGATTGTTTGTGTCTTCCTGGAGTTTTCAAGGCTTTTATTTAAATCAGTGCATATTATCTCTCACCGTTGTTTGAGAACACACCTCCTGGCGTTAAAATCCAGTGGTGATTTCACCTGTGTATTTGAGATTAAATGGACAGACCGCTGTCTCTCTTTTTGTCATCATCAGAGAGGTCTGCCATCCCTTCTCATGCTGGCTCATAACCAGGCAAGAGTGTCACTGCATATTCATAACTGATATTATAGGGCTTCAGACTTTACAAAACAATTTCACATGTTATTTCAGTAAATTCTTGCAACAACCCTGTGAAGTTGTGGATAAATATTTTTCATCCCTGTTTTGAAAAAGAGGAAATTGTACTCTGAGAAGATGAGTGCTGTGCTCCATGCCATAATTTTCATTTCTCACAGTGGAGCTGGATCTGGAACCCAGGATTCCTGCCCTCCTACCCTCACCATATTCTGCTTCACCTGAGAAAGTCAGGATTTAAGGACATTAGTCAGGATCAAATTGGGGGAGGGTGGGGGGTGGCGCCTGTGGATAAAAGCCCTGGCAATGTGGATTTCAAAATGACAGTTATTTCTTCAATATTGTAGCATTGATGACAAATAATATGTCACCCATTAATTTTTCCATTGAGACAGATGCATTTTCCATATTCTTTGTCAGATTTATAGATCTGAATACTTAATTTTCCATAGCTGTGAAGAACATAAATCCTATTTTGTATGCGTGAGATGCTTCAAGAGCCAACAACTCAAACTGTGCTAGGAATATTGGTAGTTTAGGAGGAAAGAAGGGAGAAGGGGCTTGCAACCATCCCCTTGAAAAACAGGAGAAATAAGACTTCTGACAGCATTACAAACTGGGACAAAGGTTTGGTGACAACAGGAAGCTCTTTATAAGAAGAATTTAGCATTAGATATGGATTGAAACCCATGGTCCACCGTTCAGTAGCTTTGTTATGATGCACAGTCTCTGAATCTCCCTGAGCCTTGGAATCCTCATTGGAGAAGGTAGGATGTGAGGCTGTGTCATGTGTTGGGCAAGAAGTTAGGGTGCTGGAGCCAAGCTGCCTGGTGTCTCAGCCAGCCAGCAGCCATGTCCAGGCTCTAACACCTCTTTGCTGTGTGACACTTAATCTCTCCATGTATGTTGAACTGGGGGGAGGAGGGGTAATAATAATACCTACTTCATAGGATTGTTAGGATCACATGAGTTTTAACACATGTAAACCCCTTTAAATAGTGAATGGCTCACCGTAAATTCCCTGTTAGTTATTTTTAAGTGAGATAAAGTAGGGAAGTACCCGGTGCCTCTGTTAAGTTCTAAATATTAGATTTCTTCCTCTTCTCTGTAGATTTGTTGAGGTTAAGCCCAGTGAAAGGATTTTAAAAGCTGCTTCAATATAATGTTTTAATATTTGCCTCAGATTTCATTCATGTAGTTATTGTCCTCTTGTACCTTGGACATTTATCTTTTAAATGTGATGTTTTCATACTATTAATCACTTAAAATATTGTGTTGTATCATGTCTAGGAAATTCATTATAAGCCTTTCGAAGAGAGAAGGCTTTGTGATAAAAGCCAGCTGCCCAGACATTTTCGCCCCCCTCACCATCCCCCAGCAGACTGCAGAAGCAGCATGTTGGCAGAGGTCCAGATTTCCTAAGTGATGGGATTGTTCCCGGGGCCAGGAATGAGAGGAATCTGCCCAGATTGGAGATGGCTTCAGCTACTTTGTTTGCTCCATATTCGTAGTCTCATTCTCAGACTAACTGATCGTGCACTATTTTCCGGTATTGGGAATGCTGTTTTATCACTGTTATTTGTGGAGGTCTTGCTGTTAAAAAGATGATTTTGAATCTACTTTTTAATTCCATGGAAGTTTTTCTGTACTACTTTGGACCATGGAAGGAGTACTGTGAGCTCATTTAAACAATTTATTTATTTTGCTTTTTCATTTTAATTTGTAGTTAGATCTCTACAAATCAATATGGTCAGATTCCAGCTGTGTTTTCCATGCCTAGCACCTTTTTTGGTCTGACTCAGATATTGAGATTGCTGTTTTACCATCCCCATTTTACTTAAGGGTGGGAGAGTTTAGTTATTTGAATGGCCTAGGCCAGGGAATTATTGGCTATTGTCAATGGAATTTGTTTATCTTTTCCACTCCTCTACATTCCTAGACTCTGAGAGCACTCACTGTCACTGTGATTGTGCTTCTGTTTGTATCAGCTCCCCCCCTTGCTCTATTTTTATCAAATATTTAAATTTCTCTTTTCTTTGGATGTAAATTTAGGGACTCTCAAGCAGACATTTCAGAAAGGGCTCTCTTGCTCAGCAGTTGTTACAATAAAAATTTTTACTGCTGAACACCTTCTGTCCCCTTTTTATTTGCCTACCTCCTAAATTCACATTTTCTACAGGTATTCCCTAAGATTTAGGATTTATCTATCTACATTTTTTTTAAACTTAAGGTTGATGCATGTATAATTTTAATGAACTTCTAGATGAGCACTGTCTCTTAGAACTACAATGCAAGCCACATACAATTAACGTTTTTTTTTCTAGTAGTCATATTAAAGAAGTAAAAGAAATAGGTTACTTTAATTTGAGTATATGTTATTTAACCCAATACAGTAGTCCCCCCTTTTCTGCGGAGGATATGTTCCAAGACTCCCAGTGGATACCTAAAACCAGATAGTACCAAACCCTATATGTACATACTATATTTTTCCTGTACATACATACCTATGATAAAGCTTAATTTCTTATTAGCTACAATAAGAGATTAATGATAATAATTAACAATAAAGTAGGATTATAACAATATCCCATAATAAAAGTTATGTGAATGTAGCATATTAAGTAAAATGAAAGTTACTTGAACTCAAGCACTTTGGTACTGCAGTACCAAATCTGACAGCTGAGATGCCTCCTAAGTGACTAAATGGGCAGGGAGCAAATACAGTATGGGAAACCTGGACCAAGGATGTCCCAGGTGGGAAGGAGCGGCACGGTGCAAGATTTCATCATGCTACTCTGAAAGGCATGCAATTTAAAACTTAGGAATTGCTTATTTCTGGGGTTTACCATTTAATATTTTTGGACCTTTAGACCATGGGTAACCAAAACATGGAAAGGAAAACCTCAGATAAGGTGGGACTATTGTTTACTAAAATATTATAATTTGGACAGATAATGAATTTAAAAATTATTATTGAGATTTTTTTACAGCTTTTTTGTACTAAGCTTTCAAAATCCACTTGTACATTTTATACTTACAGCATATTTCAGTTTGGACTAGCCACATTTCAGGTGGTCAGTAGCCACATGCGGCTAGCAGCTACCTTATTGTTCAACATAGATCTGTACTGTAACTTTTCTTCTGTCTCAAAAAAGCATTCTACTGTACTGGCAATTTCTCATCAAAGTGGCCTAGAAAAGAGGCATGAGTCTGTGCCTCATGTCTTTGCCTATAATGAACATATATCTAAGAGATTTCCTTTGTTAGAAAATCCAATTGTGGGATAAAATATCCTAAAACATGAATTTAAATGTAGCATGTGTCAAGTTACCTAAATAGTTGGCTGATTTATTGACAGCTAGTTATAGAAATTTCTTTGTCTTACAGCAAGACTTGGCAATCAGGGCAAGACTCAGCATTTAGCACAATCCGTGGATGCATTCTCTCACATAGAAGCTGTTTTATGTGACCGAGGTCTGCAGCAAAACTGTGCATGTTGTTTGTGATTGACAATTCATTGTCCCTCCCCCCAATTACTTTTCAAGGTCATGATGTTTAAAAGGTGAAAAATGATTGATCTTTAGGATGTTAGCTCATCTGCTTATGTTTCATTTTATGTCCTCATTTTTCCAGCACCCCTCAATTACCTTTTTCGAGAAAATGGGTATTGTGTGTTAAAGATCATTACTGAGTTTTAAATATAGATGGTTACGGCTGAATTTCAGCCCTCGGAAGGTTAGTATAATTTATTCTATAGCAGTGTTCCTTAAATTTTGCTGTGGATATAAATTACCTGGGTACCTTATTAAGGTGAGATTTTGATGTAGTAGGTCTGAGGTGAGGCCTGACATTTTGCATTTTTGAAAAATTCTCATGTGACGCTGATGGTGCCAGTCTAAAAACCGTACTTGGAGTGGCAAGGATCTTATACTATGGTAACAAAAGCAATCTAGTAAGTCTTTATCAGCTTGCAGCAAAAAGAAAAAACTAATAATGTAGTGAGTGAGGTTTTTCCACTGTGCTAAAAGTACTATTTTGTTTTTTCAATTTTTTAAAAATCAGAAATAATTTTTCATGCTTTTTTGTTACCTTGGTGCTTGTAAATGGTAGTTATTTTTATTTTTTTTAAATGACCTTTCATGGCAAAATTAAAAAGCTGACAACCCTATTTGTGCCTCCAAGTTAATAAAAGAAGATAATTTTACTGATTTATAAACTTCTTAAGTCTGAGAGCACCCCACCATTTAAATTAGCAGTTTATAATTTTCTTTTATAGCACTTACAGGATTTTGCATTGATATTATTACCTGGGTAGTTTTTTTATGTCACTTTCTCCACTCTGCTCAAAAATCTATGTATGTATATATATATTTTTTCCTTTCTTACCACTTTGTCCCTAGAAACTAGCGCTGGGTCTGGTGTCTGGTAGTGTCCTGTCAATACTTTTAGGGCTGCTTTTTATAGTGGGTCTCAGTGGGAGTGGTACTACCTCCTCTGAGAGCGTTTTAGAAATTGGGGAGAAATTAACTGGTTATCCAAAAGAGCGGAAGATGGAGGACCAGGGAGGCTGGATGTTGTAGTGTACAAAACAGTCAACCAATTAGAAGTTTATTCTGTGCATTCTGCAAAATCTTAGAATGTCCCTATTGGAGATTTTGTTGGTGAAAAACCTATCTATAATTACCTGAGCCAAGAACCTAACCCCATTTGACATATAAAGACAAAAATGATTTTTAGGCCCAGTTTTACTATGTTATATGAAATTTTCAGGAATGTAACTGCTGAGTACTTTAAAAATTGCACTTTGAGTTATTAGGAACTTTCCAAAGACATTTTGGCAGATCTCATCACCAGTATCAGTGCTGCTTGTGGTATTTGAATTCTGCCAGTATACATTTGCGGGCAATATGATGATTATGAATATACATGTATGTATTCTCTCTGTGTGTCTCTCTTTGTCTTTCTTTCTGTCTCTCTTAGCCTTTATTTTAAAGTATCCCATAAAAAGTGTTGTAGATATTCAGGTAAATGTCTTTTACTTCTTTCAAATACAAATTTACTCATTAAAAATAGTTGCAAGCATCTCACTACATCATTAAATGACTTAGTGTAGTCATGCCTATTTACATCTTAACATATATATATATATATACACACACACACATAATTTACACATATGAAAGATGGTGAAGTTTACTCCCTTTTATTTTGCCTTTACATTACAGTTTCTCTGTCCTTCTGTGCACACACAATGTTTATGTGGTCTCTGAACATGGTGGTGCTGCTTTGACAGGGCTGAGAACCTCCGCCCATATTGAAGCATTGCGCAGTCTAGAATTCCCTGCGTCCTGACTTTGGCTTATTTCTCCAAGCTGCTCACTTAATACCTCTGAATTCACTTCGTGATCTACATCATACAAGTTATAGTAAATGTTTCGTTAATGGCCGAACACGTGGTAAAATGCCCTAGCTTACCTGGTGACTTATTGCCCAGATCTCAGAAAGGCGGACTGCTCACCTGAGATTCGCTTGAGACCCACTGTGCTATTTTCCTTGAGTTTTCATTTTGGGAAGACAGACCATGTTGGAGAAAGGGTGGTTTGTCCAGTGCTGTGGTAGGAAGGGGCGTGGGGGTTGCTGGTAGTGGGGGTGGGGCAGTTTTTACTGAGTCAAAGTTTGTCTGGTGAATGAAAGTAGAGTATGTTTTAGCTTCCTAGGAAGAATTTTAGATCCTCAAATCAGGGGCCATTATTGTTAAGAATTTTTGGCAAAGTATATTACAGAAGGATTAACAACAAAACCCATTAAGACTTATGGACTTGGGAGATCTTGCTGCACAGTTGGCTCAAAAGCCAGAGGGCAGTACAAAGTATCCAGTTGGTGCCAAGAAAGACTCTTGGACTCAGTAGAGAAAAGATGGCAGTGGATTCCACAGAAAGCCCTTTTCAGCACAGATAATTCAAGCAAGCTTACATCTGGCTAGAATGTTGCTCATTAATAGCAACTAGGAAGATATAGGAGGCTCAGGGGTAATTGGCACTAGAAGAAGGTCACTGAGGGTGAATCCACTTAAAATGGAGATCAACATTTTATAATTAATATGCATTTAAGGTTTGATTAGGATTTGGTCTTTTAGAAAAAAACTGTTAATCTTAAAGATTTGTTCTAGTTTTTATTTGCAATTATGTACTAATTCTTAGAAAAAAAGAATTAAATTTTTTTTGGAATAATTATTTCTGACAATTATATGATAACATGCTTTCCTTCATTTAAGCATAACCATATAAAGGGTCTTATTTACTTACTTTTATTTTTCCAAGGGATTTAAAAAATTTGTTAATTTCATTCTCTTTTAAAGCATCTTTAAAATTGCAATATTTTCATTTTTAATTATTAATTATAAAGAGAATCCAGAGAACTTTGTTTTCTATTATCTTACATATGTGACAAGAAATTTTCCAAAATCACTTTTATTAATCTCATGAAATGCTGTCTATTTTGCAAGGTTTGTACTTGGTTTGTTTGTATTTTTATGCCAGTGGTGGGAAGAGTGGAATATTTGAGTGTGAAACTGATTTTATAAGTCCTTAGTTCTCCAGAGAATTTTGAATTATGATGACCTAAGTTTGGGGCTAAATATTTATATCACAAATCCCCTATATCCCTCAGATTCTTTGTGTATTTCATGATGCCATTTTAGTAATAGAATTAAGGGTTGAAGTGTGTTTATCTTCCATACTACTATCTCAGAGTCTTATGCCAAGTAAGTTTTTAATAAATGCTTGTTGAATGGAATTGTTAAATATCATGAATTTATATGCTTCCATGATTTTGTAATTGTAAACTTTCTGAGTTGCTCAAGGTTGACATAATAAAACTTAGCCTAACATCCTTTTTATGTTATACTTTATAAGGTAACATTTTCATCTAAAATTTAGATCATGACTGTTAAATGTTTACTTCAAAGAGAACACTTTGTTCTTTGAAATTAGTAATAATTAAAAAAAAAAAACCCACACACTGGATAGCATCTGTGCAGGGAACTTTTCTCTCAATATTATGAGCAATTATGAATCATGACCAAAGAGAAGCCTTGTAAATTATGAATATTCTGAAAACAATGAGCCATATTCTCTTGCTACAAAAGATAACAGTGGAGTTAATGGAAGTGCCATATGCCTAGGAGGAGATGTCATCAAGACAAACATGCGGTTTGTCAATGTGACATTTAGATGACTGTAAGCAATATTAATCCAGTCATAAGCTGTTGTCAAGCTTAAGTCTGATTTTAAAAGTAGCTATTTTAGGCTTATTTGTATATCACTGTCTAGTGTATCAAGTTATTTGAAGCCATCAACTTTTAGGGTAAAAGACAGAAAATTACATATAATTAATCAGCATTTGGATCTCTTACCAACTGTTGAACACAAAACTTCTTGATTATTTGAGTTATCTTGACTACTTTGACTCATCCTATTTTATTATGAAATATTGGAGAAAGTAAGCTGCTTTCTTCACCTACAGTACCACTTCTATCCTGTATAAAAGAGGTGTTAGCAAAGAGAGGCTTCATGTAACATAACAAGTATTAATTATATATAATCATCCAAGGGAGCATAAGACCCTCTAAAGCAGCTGTTTCTCAACTGGGGAACATGTACACCTGGGGGAGCTCCTTAACTTCTGGTATTCTTTCTGAAAATGGATCTTCCTGAAAACACACTCTTGGTCCGGTCATCTTGCAGAATCTTCTTTGCCACCTGTCCTTCTACCACAGCCTCCCATTTTACCAAATTAAAAACAAAACAGAAGAAAACAAAAAAAACAACACTTTCCTTCATCCATAATCTTACTATGGCATAATGACCCAAGGATTTCAAAGGCCTCATTTTCAAATGAAGGACCAGTTCATAGTTTTGATGCCAGGCAAATCTTTAGACCTCTTAATTATCCCCTTCCCCATCCATCTTAATAAGCAATGTGTTACCAATGAAATGTATTTCTTATGTTTAATAACTATTACAGACAACATTATGTTTATTATGTCTTATTAATAATTATAATAAAATAATAAGTAATTATAATAGAAACATAAAAGTAAAAAATATGAAAATCATAACTGAATCCAGAAAACAAATATTAAAGCTTAGAGTATTGTGATATCAGGAAATCAAATGCATTTTAAAATTTTAAAGTGTGTGTGAAACTCTTTGCTTCAGAAAAGTACAACAGAGTATTCCTAAATCAGTAAAAAGACTTTCAAGCATAAATATATTAGGATGAAATTTTGAGAGAAAAGAATAAAGAAATATAATTTTAAGGAGAAAAGTGTACGATGTAAATTTTCCTAGTTTTTGTTCATGTCTGTTTTATATGGGTTGTTGTGGGAATGGAATTTCCATGGTATTTAGACTTCTCTAAATACATTTAAAAGAATAATGTTAAGAAAGTGAAAGGATAGCTCACAGAATAGGAAAATTTTTGCTTGTTTTATATCTGATATAGGACTAATATTGAGAATATATAAAGAACAGTTATAACTAAATAGTAAAAAGATAAATAATCTAAATTAAAAATTGGCAAATAATTTGAATAGACATTTATACAAAAAAGATTTAGAAATGGCCAATAAACATATGAAAAGATGCTCAACATCATTAGTCATCAAAAAACTGCCAGCCAAAAACCCCTCACACCTACTAGGATGACTAGAATAAAAAAGAGAGATAATTGTGTGTCAGTGAGAACGTATGTGATTCAGCTGTTTTGGAAAATAGTCTGTAGTTTCTCAAATGCTTAAACATAGAGTTACAATATTATCCAGTAATTCTACTCCTAGGTATATACCCAAGAGAAATGAAAACATGTCCGCACAAAAATGTCTATACAAATGTTCATAGCAACATTATTTATAATAGCTAAAAGGTGAGAAAAAATCTACTTGTCCATCAACTGATGAATAAATAAAATGTGGCATATCTATACAATGGAATATTATTAGTTAATACAAAGAAATAGGTTTTGATAGATGCTAAAACATGAATGAACTTTGATAACATTATGCCAAAAGAAAGAAACTAGTCACAAAGGACTATATATTGTAGGATTCCACTTATATCAGATATCCAAAATAGGTAAATCTAGAGACAGAAAGTAGATTAATGATTGTCTAGGGCTGGGTGGGAGGGTGATGAGAGGATTGCAGATTGACAGCTAGGGGTTATGGGTTTTTTTTATGAGGTAATAAAAATGTTCTAATTTGATTGTGTTGATGTTTACACAACTTTGTGACTATATATTAAGAGCCATTGTATTGTGTACTTTCAATGGGTAAATTGTAAGGTATTGAATTAAGCTTCAATAGAGTTGTTTAAAAAATTAATAGTTTTTTTAAAAAATGACTGTTTATAATATGCTAGAAATAACATACTTTGCATCTTTTAAATAAACTTGTGATGAAGTGTTGCAGCTGTAACCTTAAAATGAAAAAAAGCACATTTCTTCAGTCTTAAATTATCAGTTTTTTGGTTGCATAATATTTTATTGAGTTTATGCAGGATGCTTTGCTCATCTCCTCTTATGTAAGGACTTTGTCATATTTTGATATTTTAAATAATGAAAACTTGAATACACTTAAGTTTCTTTTTTTCTTTCTGCTGTTTCTTTTGGATAAAAGAAAAACAAAATTCTAGATGATTCTCCAGAATGGATAGATTGCTGAGATTTTTAATAGGAATTACCATGTCACTTTTCTGAAGTCTTGAACCAATTTTTATCATTTATAAAGTAAAATTTTACTATTTTGCTAAATATATAGTAAAAGTGGATTTAAATTCTATTTCTTTGGCTAAGTAAATTGTTTTTAAGCCATATTTGTTTCTTATTATTTCATGAATGATAAGATTTTTATTTATTCAGCGAGCACTTACTGAATACCCATTCTGTCAGGACTTGTACCAGATAACTAGAAATATGAAGATGAGAAAGACTTATTTAGCCTGTGCACTCAAAAAAAAAAATCCACATTTCTTGGAGAAATAATTATAATAGGTAAAATGAGGGCTTCAATCAAAGTCATACAAGATGTTTGAGGGGGACGTGGCCAGTATAAGAGGGGAGGTGATATATACATGCAGCTTGAAAGATGAACCAGCCTTTTCTTGGAGGGAAGAGGGGCAAAGAGAGGCCATCCTGAGTAGAGTGGGAGCTATAGACACAACCACCAAAAGCTGTGTGATGTGGGCTAGGAGTTCCCAGAGGTTCCTCTTTCTGAAGGATTGTCTTCTTTTTGTGTTTCCTATTTATTCATTAGTACATGCAGTTGTTTTTAACATGCTTCCATCATATTCCATTCAGGTATTCATATTGTTAATTTTTGTCACATTTAAGACATTTTAGTATGTTCTTTGACTTTCAGTTATTTTTCATCATTTACATTCTTATCACATAGGATTATGATTACTTGTTTTAATGATGGAAATTTCTTAATTCATAAAATTATGGATTTGGGAAAATCTTGTTTCTGAAAGTTATTTTCCTACTCCATGATGAGAAGAGTTGTAGAATGTGTGTGGAGGTCCTATTTCCCACAGCCAAGCTCTTTCCATCTGACCCTTTATGATAATGCACCCTGATACTATCCTCATGGCTGAATCAGGAAGCTAGGGGGCGGTTTCCCTTTTCTTGCCCATCTTCTCAAGGTAGGGTGGCTTAATTTATTTGACCTGAAGAATCAGACCAACAACTTACTGTCTATAGATCTGTGGCAGCAGAAACTTATTCACATCTCAGCCTGAGATTTTCGGTGTTTCAGCAATATAGTAGATATTAAGGAGTGAGGGAATGGAACTCAAATGGGAAGGGAATTGCTATGAATTGAATTGTGCCCCACCCCTCTCCCCCTACCCTGGTTCCTATGCTAAATTCTTGACCCCCAGTGTGACTGTATTTAGAGATAGAGCTTTTATGGAAGTAATTAAAGTTAAACGAGGGCACCAGGTAGGCCCTGATCTGATAGGAGTAGAGTTCTTGTAAGAAGAGGCACCGGGAACTTGCTTTCTCTCCCCATCTTGTGTGAGGACACAGTGAGAAGGTAGGTGGTCATCTGCAAGCCAGGAGGGGAGCCCTTACCAGAAACTAAACTCTGCCAGATCCTGGTCTCTGATCTTCCAGCCTCCAGAACTGTAAGACAAGAAATTTCTGTTGTTTAAGCTATGGCAGCCTGAGCAATCTAAGACAGGAATTATAATAATTGAAACAATTATTGATTACTTAATATTTGCCAATTTTGGATTTTCTCACAGTGAAGTATGAGTTAAGACATCTTTTAATCCATTTTGACAGGTGGAGAATCTGATGGTTAGGTAATTTGTCTCCAGTCTCAATGCTGGGAAGTGAATCTGTGGATTCCTTCTGAGCTTAAGTCCACTTTGAGGCAATAGCTCTATGTAGTTCCTTTACATATTTTAGAGGAAAAAGATCCAATAATAACCACATATACATTACAAAGTAATCTGCTCAAATAAGCTTGTGAAACTTACATCCTCTTCTTGGTGGATGCACTTTTAATATTAAGTCTGAGAAATCCTTTAATGAAGAATCCTGTTTAACTTTACCCTCATGTTTCTCAGGTCACATCCTAGGGCATCTTCTGTGATTTGCTGTGGGGAGCATTTCATCAACACCTGTCTGGGCCCTGCAGCCCAGAGTGGTCATCAGATTGCTGCACAGGGCCACCAAAGCCCTGTTTAATTTTTAATGTATCTAAATGTTTGATGAACATGGATACTTGTTACTATTTATTGTACTTAAAAATGTAATGAGACTATATATTCATGTTGCTTCAAAAAATTCAGTTGAATTTAGCTTTTATTTTTGCATAAAGATTAGGCAAAAATCACAAGGTAGATAGTTCTGAACTTTAGACATCTTGTCTCTGAGAAAAGAAAGTAGATGCCTTTATAAAAATGAGCTGCTTTGATTTTGTTGAGTATCTGCCATTGTGGCAGGCATTTTGTAGGAAATGGTGAGAGCCCTGATTATCATGGAATTTACATTGTATAGAGACATGGAGATTAGGGGTTACTTGTGTCCTTTTCAACATGTTTATATATATCCCTACAAAATATTATAGTTGGAACATTTTCTGCACATTATGACTTTGGACACTTGACTTTTTCTTGATAAATAAGTCCTCAGTCTTTTCAGGCATTAATATTTTGGTTATGGAAACTAACTTTGGGTTTATGCTTGCTTTACAATGTGTCAGCCTACAAATAAAACTCATTTCTAAGTAAAAGAATGTGGATTTCCCTTTAAACGACCTTAAAATGCTTTCAAATCACTTGAGACTGGTTAAAACTAGTTCAATTTTTTTTTTCCTTTTTCTGTAACTCAAGGAGTTTTAAAATTCTAGATGTATGTCAGGTTTGCATTGAAAAAGAATCTCAATAATGGGGTGAAGATAAAGTTGGTTGGTGGGGTTTCCTATCTAGTCTCATGTTGGATTGCTTAAATAATTCATAAGGAAAACTCTGGGTATTTTCCTCCTTTTTAAATAGGTCGTAACATGTATTTGATAACACTTATATGAATGTTTTTAGACAGCTATATTTATTTATAGTTAGATGAACAAAAGTGCCCTCACCTGTTAGCAAATACAATCTCATTTCAAGAAATAAAATTCTTGTCTTGAACATTTTGGCCAAAAGAGAAAAAGAAGGTTCTTTTTGAAAGAAGGTTGTCCTACTTTAATTTCCCTTCTAGTCACACACACTGAGAATAATTAACAGCCACTTACTAGACTTCTTTTAAGCAGATCACTGACCTGGTAAGTGCTTTCTGAGTCTCAGTGAGTGGTTGGCCAACGGAGAAGAAAGTCTCAGCTGACATTTATGAGTAGATGCAATGGGTGGGAGCAGCCAGCCATTTGACAGTTGTATGTACTGGGGGTGACATTCACCACTTAGTACAATGAGTACTGATTTCTTTTTATTTTTTTAACCTTGCTACTCTTTGCCTAAACATTCAAAAGAAAGGCAATTTTATCACCTTTCATGATCCACAAAGCTCAGGACAGGAGGATGTTCATCTGGTGGATGCCTCCAGTTATCGTGTTAGTGGTTTACATTAAGGTGGCAAGAGCGTTCTCATTTCCTAATTAGTGAGAGGCACACGCACAGTGTGAAAGACCTTTTTTTCTGAGATGATTTTGAATGGTTGAATGTGCCTGTGTCTTAAGCCCAAAGCCAGACTCTGGCTACTTTGATGGAATGCATTGCATTATAAATTAGTTGAAAAATAGCCATAACTTAAGCCTTTATTTTTTTTTGTTCTTTTTTTCTGCATTAAGCTCTTCTCTTTATTAAAATATACATATAATATATGCATACAGTACAAAAGAGTATGCAGGTAAATGTTTTTCACCTCCCATATCCATAGCATCCCTCCCTATAGGCAACTATAAAAAGCATTTAAAAACTCTTTCCAGACATTTTCTATGCTTGTAAGTCCTCTCTCTCCTTTTTACACTAACAAGACACATCTTCTTTTTTCTTCCTAACAGTATATCATGAGAGTGTTTCATAGATTCAACTCATTCTGTTTACAGGTTGCATGCTATTCCTTATATGGTTGCATTACAGTTTATTTGCCCATTTTTTAAATTGGTGAACATTTGGATCATTCATAAAATTTTGTCCTTACAAACAGATGAATGGACAGTATTGTTCACAACTGGAAATGCTGAGTCATGCAGGCTATGTAGAGTTGAAATTTTAATATATGTAGCCAAACTTGCCTTTAAAAGAGCATACACTAATTCACACCCCCACCTACAATGTCTTTTTCTCTACCCTGTGCCCTGATGAGTTTTCTAAAACTTGCAGATTTTTCCAGCATGGCACATGAAAATTAATACTTTACTAGTTTTTTTAAATTTGCATACTTTAGTTATTAGTTAAACTGAATATCTTTTCTCTTTAAGTTTATAAGCCATTTAATTTATTTTTTCCCTGTGAACTACAGGCTGCTTTTAATACTTAGTTATACCTGATGAGCATTACTGCATAGTTTTGGGGGAGACACCCACAGACTTGTGCCTTAGAACCTTCTTAGTGTTATTAGACACCTTGGAGGTTATGCAATCCCACCTTCTAATTGGCATAAGAAATATTTTATAATATTTGATTGTCTGTTCAACTGCCTCCAGTATTAGGGGGCTTTAAACGTCATGGGCATCTAATTCCTCTGTTGGCTTTAATTGACAGAATATTTGAGATATATTAAAAGAGTAGTTAAATGTATAGAGAGGGTTGGAGCAGCTGGACTCTTTAAACCACAGTAATGAAGCTAGAATTTTCTCTCAGGCCCAGTCAGGGGACCAGAAGCAATGACTGTTTAGTGAATCTTGTCCATTTGACTATACAATGAGGACATAACTCAAGAGGGCTCTTGGGGAGTATGTTAGTTATTTGTTGATCCATAATAAGTTACCCCTAAGCTTAGTGCCATCAAACAACGATCATGTATTTTCTCACAGAATTTCTATGGGTCAGGAATTTGGGAGCAACCTAGCTGGGTGGCTCTATCTCTGTGTGTCTCAGGGGCTGTAGTTAAGTTATTTGTTGGGGCTGCGGTCACCTGAAGGCTTGACTGGGCCTAGAGGGTCTGCTTGCACTGTGACTCAGTCCCGTGGCACGCAGAAGGCCTTACTTTCTTGCTACATGAGTATCTCTGTAGAGCTACAGAGAATGTCCTCACATTCTGGCAGCTTCTTTCAGATTGAGTAATCCTAGAGACAGCAAGGTGGAAGCTGCAGTATCTTCTATGACCTCAGAAATCACATGTAGTCATTTCTGTAATATCCTTTTGTTTGCACAGGTCAGCCTACTCAGTATGAGAGCAGACTGTGCAAGACTGTGATTGCTAGGAGGAGGGATCACTGGGAACATTCTAGAATGACTAATCGCTGGTCCCCAAGGATTTATATTTCTCTCACCTGCAAAAAAATTTATACTCATTCTTCTCAGGGCCCCCCCATCTCCTCTGAATACAGAAGCCAACTCTTTATGTAGAAGAGTTAGGAGGTAGTTAAATGTATTTTGGAAATGCTAGGGATCTGTTAAGAATTTTCCTCTATTGGAAGAAATTGCTGTATTTGGGTAGTGTTCTCAATTATAAAAGTATTTCTTTAGGCACTCGCCTATGAAATTTCTGGCTCAAATAAGCAGGAAATAGATTTATAATCCTGACAGAGGGAAGGAGTTCTAGTGAAATATTCCAACTTATTTTTAGTCCAGAAGGCTTTATGACATTCATTAGGTCTCAAAAATGAAGGTTAGGTTCCTGGAAAACCCGTATTGGAGGATTCTCAGTCAAGGAACTTGAAACCTAATAGGGAAAATATGGATATCGAACTGTACTGGCTATTTACTTGTGGTTTCAGCTTCGAGCCCACCATTTTATACTTTGCTTTATGAAGCTGGGGCTGGAGCTCTGTGAAATACATTTCCCAGATTCCCTTGCCAATTGGATTCCTGTTGGTTTCTGGCACTAGGAGGCATTGGCGGAAAATGGAAGTTAGGAGGAAGGGAAAGAAAGGACTTTACTGTTTTTTGCTCCCAGCAGCATTTCTCCTGGGTCTACTATGGCTTGAGTCTACAGTTTCTTTAAAATTTTTGGCATCAACTTTGCCACGGCCCCTAACCAAGGTCCAAGTATCAGTTATACTGTGTATCCTGTTCCCCTCACAGTACTTAGAGTCTTATTACCAGCCCCTCCTTTGAGCGCCCAGATTGTCATAACCCTACATCTTCTCTTTTGTTTCTTCAGTCTGAGGGTTGTAGCTGCTTCTAGCAGTTATTAATATCAGGGTTATCTTTGTGTCCCCGTTTTACTTTTTCAGTCTCCCAACACTGTGTAATCAGTTTCCTCTGTTAAATCCCTGACATTTAAAATATTTAATATCTGAGGTTTCTGCACTCCTGTTGATGGAAACAATAACTGAAGTTCCTAAATACGTTGTCCTCACAATTATGGTGACCTGTTTGTAGTAGTTGTCTTTATTGCAAGGTTATACATAGCAAGAGCCCCACTGTTCTTCTTCATTTGGTTCTTTGTCCAAGCGTTTAGTGCTTTTCTGATTTTTCAGTGCTCACAGTTGTTGACTTCGTTTTATGGATGTGTACTCGTGAGCAGGCTGGGATCCTCCTCCCTTGTTTCCGTAGCTGTCCTCCCTGCAGCCTGAGTAGTTTTCTTTAATCTATTTAAGCCCAGTACTTTCCGCATTCATTCCCAGTACAAAGGAGCATATACTGTGTATCCTTGGCTCTACCAGGTCTTGCCCAGCACCTGGGGTTTGAGCCTCGTGTGCACACTTCCCAGTGGCCTCCATCCTCTGCCACACTGCCCACCGGCGGACAGCTGCAGGACTTGCACATATTATCCTTCTTCCTTTATCTTTCCCAAGACTTGTAGTCCTGCTCTGCCATCTCTTTTATTTCCCTTTTGTATTCCCAACTCCATTTACCGTTTTTTTCTTTTTATCCCCAGTTGGAATGATTTATAGTATGTATTACTGAAATGTGAAGCACCTGCTGAGAAGGTATATCTGCTGAATTACTTGAAGTTTGCATAAGGAGAACTCCTGCATGAGAAAGCATAATTATGTTAACTTATTGAATCAAGCGAGCATTTTATAGACCAGAGGAAAACAGCTAGTGATTTCATTAATGATACTTCTGTTCTGCAGGTTAATAAATTAATTAAGCCTTTCTACTTTTACTAGAGGGTTATGTGTTATCTTTAGTAAACATTTATCTTGTTGCCCTGTTTACATTGGGGGATAGCAAAGGAGTAAAATGATTCAGCTCTTGCCTCTTGAAAGACTATACTAGGTACCAAGGAGACAGAGCACATACATTAAACAGCTGAGGGACCAAAATAAGTGTAAGATGTGATGAAGACCGTACTTAAGTGTGTGTTGTAGGGCATATAATAACGGTGCTTTCTGTATACAGACACTAAGCACTTTATGTTTTCTCATTTAATTCTTAATAGCTCTCATGCAGTTCCTCTAAATAGTCCTGTTTTGCAGTAGTCCTGTGGTGAATCTGAGGCTTTGGGGCTAAATCACTTGCCCGAGGATACACATCTACTAAGTGACAGAAGACAGGATTTGAATGAGCCCTATGTTGATCTGAGTCTAAAGACTGTAATAGGTAGAAGTGAAAGTTGCGAGCTCTTATGTTGTGCTTGTATGCATGGGTGTTTTAGATGTGCTGGGTGTCTTCTGTTTACTCCCCTGAATCCCTTCTCAATTCTTCTCCATCCTGCTCTGTGCCCTGGGTGGCTGACCTGTGTGGATTACATCAGTGAATACTCTTGCCCTTCAGCTTCCAGACAGATGACACCATTGGGAAGACCTCAGGAGATCCGTGGGCAGGTGGAGAATGATGTTAGGTGTTTGTCCCTCCAGCTCTTCTCTACGGGTCTTGGCCTGTTGGCTCCATAGCACTCCTTCCCTTCGCCCTTCTTCCCTCCCTGCCCTCCGTCTTTCTCTGAATCCCAGGAATGGATCTCACTCCTTGACTCTGCCAGCCAGAGAGGGTAAGGATTCCTTGTTGTTAGTAGTACTAACCCTGCCTCAACTTTAAAAGTTGCCTCTTGATCAAACTCAATTTGAATGTATTATACTCAAGTTGAGTGTATCCTGTTTCCTGCTGAGACTGGTATGAGGAAATACTTGTAAGACATTCCTTCCTTTCTTCCTCCCCTCCTCCCGTCTGCGATTTCTCATCCTGCATAGAGGATGAGGAATAGCTAAGACATGCTCCCTGCACTCAGGGACATTATAGGTGAAAATCTGATTGAAAATGGAAATGAAAGCTAGTAATGTATTTGAGAAGCAGAGTGACTGAAGAGAGAATCTAGCGTATGAATGAGTCTATTACTCAGTGTTTAATGTAGCCAGCAGTTTATAAGTTGGTTGCTTATTCTTTATGTCTGTACATTAGATTTGCTCCCTGGTCAGAATTTAGAAAACTTGTCTATATTTAGTTTAATAAAATGACATCCAGGAGGGTGTAAAGTTTTTTTTTCTTAAAAGTGAAATAACTGGAAGTGTGATTTTTAAAACTCATATTCACTAAAGAGGTAAGTTCACTATAAGAATTGTCAGTCAAATAAACTTCTCTACTTGTGTCCTTGGATTTAAGATGTGTATGAAATTTGGAAAGTCTGCAAAGTTATTATTATTTTTTTTTAAGTTAGTAGACTACTTCTGGGGAGCAGTTTTAGGTTTAAGAAAAATTGAACAGAAAATAGTTTTCATTATCATTTCTTACCCTCCCCCCAAAAAAATATCCCTCTTATTAACATTCTGCATTAGTGTGGTAGACTTGCTGCAATTTATTAACCAATATTAATTCATTGTTATTAACTGTAGTCCATAATTTACTGTGTTGTACAGTTCTATGGGTTTTGACAAATGTGTATCCACTGTTACAGCAGCCTACAGAATAGTTTCACTGCACTAAAAATCCTCTCTGTTCCACCTATTTACCCTTTCTCTCCTTCCCCTGCTCCCTTCTCAAACATTAATCTTTTTACCATCTCCATAGTTTTGCCTTTTCTAGAATTTCTTTTTTTTTACTTTTATTAGCATTTATTTGGTGCTGAATTTATTCCTGAGCCGTAAGTTTTTGTTTCTTCAGTTTCTTCTGGGATATCTTTTTTCTCCCCTCTGGCTTAGGAATAGTCTGCTGTTTTTTGGTGAGGATCATCTCAGGGTGGCAGGGAGAGCTTACGGAGGGGTTCATCCACCCATGAGCTCTGTAAGCTCTGTGCCGCATCTTGGGAGCCTAGTTTAACTGGATGTGCTCAATGACCAGAGAATCTACGTCCAAACCCTGAGGTTCAGTGTTACTCTCTGCATGTGCAGCAAAAATTCAGCACTGTTTTTGGGCCATCGATCCCGTGTCCTGCCTCATTGTTTGGCTTGGGCACTCCTAGCAACTCTACCATTGTAATGATGGAATGGCATACCTTGCTTTTGCAGGGTGACATTGTTCAGATATCCGGTGGCTTTTTAGATATGCATACCTTTAATGGCCTGTGCAATTTCATGCGTGTTCTTAAAGTGAACACAAAGATTTGAACCTCTTGATTTACATGATTTTGTGGGGTTTTCTGGGTCAAATAAATAGCATACTATTTTTAGAGGTCACCTTAGGCGGCTTAGAGAAGAGCTAAAATCTTATATTGTCGGAATCAGGTAGTACATAGCCTTTCCAAATTGGCTTCTTTCACTTACTTAGCGGTATGCACTTAAGGTTCTTCTGTGTATTTTTCTGGCTTGATAGCTCATTTCCTTTTATCACTGAATAATATTCCATTGCATGAGTGTACCACAGTTTAACCATCTACTTATTGAAAGACATCTTTCAAAGACAAAATTTGCTTCCAAATTTTGGCAACTGAGTAAAGCTGCTATAAACTTTTGTTTGGACATAAGTTTTGGACTGGCGTTCCAGAATTTAAGATATAATTAGAGTTTGGAAAGGTCCATCAGGGTTTTGTTGTTGTTGTTTTGTTTTTTCTTTAACAAGAAGAATGTAGTTTTTGTTAATGTTCAGCTCTCGCCCTGCTTTAATGGCTTAGCTGCTGAGACAAGCACTATACTGCAAGGATGCAACATCAAAAGATCACACAGGAAAAGAAAATATTTCTGGAGTAAACTACCTGCTCTCAGATGTGTAGTCCAGTCCCTAATCCTGAAAAGGGGTTTCTTTGAACTAGTCAGAGCTGAGGGCAGATACTTGGTTTCTTACCAGATATAGTAAAGCTAAATTAATCACTTAATTTATCACATACTTATGTATGACCTGAGAATTAGAGTTGAAATATCTGACATTAATAAACCAAGTATAAAATACTTATCTGTTCTATAATTTTACATGAGCAATTTATCAGATGATTTTTATTTCATATTGAGGAAAGTAAACACATTACCAATGCCTGTCTAGTGTACGAATACATCTTTGGGCTGTTAATGTGGCTCTTCCTTGCTTTTGAGTAAGCAAAGAGCCATTCTTTCAAGACTTCCTGTGCCACTAATAGTTCTGCCAAGTGGTCTGACGCCTTGGGAATTTGCCAGCCTTTCTTCAGAGACTTTGACTCGTGCTGAAACACCCTTCAAGTTTCTAGTGGTCCGTTTAAATGTTCTGGTTCAGTGTATGTAGCTGCTGAGCATATAAATTCCTATCTTGAATCACCCAGCTCTGAGTGTTGTAACTTCAGGAAACTCACGTCAACGTTTTTGTGTTTTAAATACCAAACCTTTCTCTGCTGCCTAGGGATATTCTAAAGGTGGATTAGCCCAGGTTTTTAAAGCACTTGAAACTCCCCAGGGGAAAGTGCCTTGCAACTTCCAGGCATAATTACTGGGTATATTCCAGCTGAATAAGGCAAGCAAAGTGCACTTATTTTAAAGCCAAATGCTTGCTCTTTTCTTCCGAGGACTCCACTTAGCTCCTTTGTAGGGCTAATATATCTTGAATGTGAAAGCATTTGAATTGCAATGAGGGATGTTTTGATTTATTACTCAATATTCCATCATGAATTTGGACTCATCATTTTGGTATCTGAGCTTGAAGGCATCATGCACAAGTTCATACACTAGTTAGGCATTTGATATGTGCATCTTCCTTAACCTAAACGAAAGCGGACAGGTGGTCCTCCTTGCTTTCGAAGAGCACTCAGACTAAGTTTCTTGATCGGGTTTTGCCTATTTAATGGAGCCATTCCAGCCTACATTTATTCTTCACGTAGCTCAAAGCATCTAGTATGATAATAAAAGTGAGAAACATTGAGGAATGACTTTCTAATTTCTTATAATTAATAAAAATCATAAACAAGAAGTATTTTATATCTATAAAACAGATTTTTTTGTTTCATAGAAATTACTGGCTAACATATGACACATCCCACTGCTCTTAGAAATTTAACCTTCCTGTTGATATCAATAGAAAAAGTGTGAACTGAGAAATAGATGTTTAAAAATATTTTTAAAAAATATAATTTATGGGTGAGAAATTGGTGTCATGAACATTTGGTTGATTTCAGAGATCACTGTTGGTCATTTACTTAATTCCGTGGAAACTATTGTAGTTCTTTGCTTTGGAAATGCCTGTTTGACAGCCTAGACCGTCTTTTCACTGTCTTGGCAGGATTTGGTAGTTGGTGCTAACCGTTTCTTAAGCTAAATATAAAAGTTTTAAAGCTGTTGTAAAGTTTAACATGCGATAGTTCATTTGAGTATCTTTAGGTCTGTATAGTACAGGGATGGTAAAAACGTTCTGAATGGATCTACAGAAATTCACCTTTTGATATTTTTTCTTAAACTATGGTGTCCAATACTGTGGCCACTAGACACCTGTGACTATTGCGCATGTGGAATATGGCATCTGAGACTGAAAAACTGGATTTTTAAATTTAGTTAATTTAAATTTAAGTAACCACATGTGGTTAGTGGCTGCTGTATGGGACAGCACAGCTCAAATGAGCCATTTAGTTACTGAAGGCTTGTCTTAGATTTTATCTTAATGTCCTGGCAGACTTAACAACAACAAAAATAAAAATTAATCAAGCATCTTTTTACTTTGTGCCAGAGTTGTTAATGGATATTTTATTTTTATTATTTACAACAATCCTGTTGACTCCTGTTTTACTGTGAGGAAACCAAGGCCTAGGAAGCATAATTAACTCAAATAGGGTCATAGCACTGTTCCATGTATTTACTCTTTCTGTTTTGTCACAGGATCTAATTTCAGTTCATACCATTGCATCAATTATTTTGCAGAACGTCTCTCAATTTGGGTTTGTCATATGTTTTATTAGACTGAAGTTTCGTAATACTTTCATCAGCCTAAAATGAAACCTTGGACCCACTGCCCATTCCCTCCTCCCCCCAAGCACGAAGCATGAATCCTCTTTATTTCTCTGTAGATTCCCTTGTTGTGGAGGTTTCATATAAATGGAATCATACACTGTATGATGTTTGTGACTGGTTCTTTAAAATAAAAATTTCAGTTATAGTTGACATGCAGTATTTTATTAGTTTCGGGTGTACAACATAGTGATTAGACATTTATATACCTTATGAAGTGGTCACGTCTACTACCCTCCTGATACCATACATATTTATTACAATATTATTGACTGTTTTCTCTATATTGTACTTAATTAATGTCCCCATGACTTTTTCTATAACTGGCCATTTGTATGTCTTAAACCCCTCACTTTTTTACCCATCTTCTAACCCCCTCCCATCTGGCAATCATCAGTTTGTCCTCTGTATCTATGAGTTTGTTTCTGTTTTGCTTGTTCATTTATTTTGATTTTTAGGTTCCACATATAAAGTGAAATCATATGGTGTTTGTCTTTCTCTGTCTGACTTATTTTACTTAGTGTAATACCCTCTAGTTCCATCCATATCGTCGCATGTGGCAAGATTTCATTCATTTTTTTCTTTTATGGCTAAATAATATTCCATTGTATACGTGTACCACATGTTTATTAGCCATTTGTGACTGGTTTCTTTCTTTTAAAATGAGGTTCATCTTGTCAAAGTCTGAATTAGTACTTAGTTTTTTTTTTTTATGGTTGAATAATATCACATGGATATGCCATATTTTGTTTATTCATTTATCAGTTGGTGGACATTTGGGTCATTATTACTTTTTGGTTAGTATGAATAATGCTACTGTACACATTCATGTACAAGTTTTTGTGTGAACTTATGGTTTCTTTTTGCTTGGGTCTATGCCTAGGAGTAGAATTGCTGGTCATATGGTAACTCTGTGCTTAGCATTTCTGAAGCGAGGGTAGTTTCTTTTTGAATAAATGTGATTGGTTCCTCATTTTTTCTTGTGGTTTCTTTCTACTAGTAAATTAGGGTTACAGTGGAGTATCGATTCAAGACAACAATAATAGTATATCTGATACTCTACTCTAGTGCCAGGAAAAACATTTTAAAAAATAATCAATACTTGTTTTCAGATTTCTGCATATACATTTGGGATTTTAAAAAAATGCATGACAGTCTTTTTATGTTTTTTTTCTAAGTACTTTGAAAAAAATACATATATATTTTGAAATTTATATAAGTGATATTTCCAATGTAATGCAGCCAGCAGGAGTTGACAGATCGTTGGTGGAATATTGGTTGAAATAAGAATCCACACTTTCGGGTAAGTATTAAAGATAGCTAGAGTGAAAAATTTATGAACTCAAAGCAGGACAATAATCTTTGTTGGTTTGTGGCATTTTCCTAGGCCTTTTTATGTTCAGACCCTAAAGGGTTGGACTACATGCCTCCCTGTTGGTCTGTCTGTAGAAAACGGTAAATTTTAAGCCAGTATACCTTCTTTTTGTTCAATAAATAGACATATCTTTCTGAGACGACAGAAGTCTGAAACTACTTTAAAACTGCATGTACTTTAACTCTGAATGTTGCCAGAAATGATCTTATTAAAATAAAATTATGATGTACTTTGGCCTGCAAGAATATTACCCTGAATTATAATGCAGTTGGTTTAAAAGGAAAAGAAAGTCCTAGGATAAAAATCTCTACATTTATGATATTTTCCCTGTTTTATCCAGATATTTTCTACTGTATATTTTCTGTGCTAAGTGCTGAGGAGATCACAACTATATGTGTTGTTCTTGTCTTCAGGGAGCTTATAAAAATAATGACATAAGGCAGAAATGAAGAAAAGGCTCCAAGAATGAAAGGGCTGCGAGAAAGGTTCGGATAGTTCAGAAAGAAAAAAGCATTCTGGCATCTTTTGAGGGGGTGGAATCCTGGAGCTGGCAAGTGTGTGTGTGTGTATGTGTGTGTGTGTGTGTAAGTCTTTTTGGTTGACTTTTAAAGACTTTTTTTTTTAATGGTTTTGTCTTTATAATAAAATTAAGGGGAAGGTATAAAGATTTCCCATATATCCCCTGGCGCTATACATGCATAGCCTCCCCCATTATCAACATCACTCCCCGGAATGGTACATTGCCCTTTTTTCCGCCCAAGGATGACTCTTATAGTAAATGTACAACCTTATTAATCTGGACTCCACTAATTAGGAAATTTTTGTGAAATGGTTAAAGTTTGAGCTTAAATAGGACTTTCTAAGGAATTAATGACATCAATGACATCAAGTAAGTGTTTGACCTATTTTAGAGAAAATATTGGTTTAAAGTACTTCTGTAATGAAGGACTCATGCACAGACATTCCAGTAACATTTACTGAGTGTGTGATAGCTAAAAGCATAGATTCTAGCATCAGGCTCCCTGGGTTTAAATATTGGCTCCCTGTTAACTAACTCTGGCTTGTGCAGGTTACTTTTTTTTCCCTTAACTTTTCTGAGCTTTAGTTTCTTAGTCTTTCCTACCTCATAGCAATGCTATGAGGACTGAATATATTAATACACATTTAATACTTAGATCCATGCTTGGTACCTTATAAGCACTCACTAAGCGATAACTGTTATTAATGTGTTTCTAGCACTGTGCTAAGTGCAGTGGGGAGATGCAGGAGAATTTCTGATGTCAAAAATCTTACAGACTAGCAGGTAAAATAATATGTATTAATATATACATAATACTTCAGCATAAGACAGTACAGATAGGTGCATACTTCCTTTTCAGTTTGCAATTTTAAAATGGTAGTCGATTCAATGGACTTCTCAAAAACCTAGTTTGATTCTCTTCAGATAACAGAAAAGTAATAGCTTTTCATACTGCGTGCTCCGCGGTTTAGACTTTTCCCTAAGTTCTGGATGACCTTTCTCTAGTTGGATTGATTTAGTGAAATTTGACTATTGGGCCCACTGGGATGTACACTAACCTTTACCCTCACGTCTCTGGTGGATGTATCCATTGGGAGCAAATGTTCCTCTATCTTGAATTTTTTCTTACAGCATAGCTGCAGTACAGTGGCTCCAAAGTCTAAGGGATCGGAAATCGGCAAAACTATGGAGTGAAGCCAACTGTGTGAGGGGCCCTCAGCCGTACCACTTGGCACCTAGAGACGGAACAGGCATGGTTTTTGGGTTGTTTCCCAGTGATTCTGAAACTTTTTCTGAAAAAAATGTTTAGATATAGGTGAATTGAATTCTGTGTCAGCTACAGAAAACTTTGAGATGCTGAGTGTTGCCTAGTGTTGTCTACTCAAGCTGAAATTAAAAACTAATATATTTTGCAAAATTTCTGTGGGCAGAAAATACTGTGGCTACTGCTGCTCTTTTCCTAGGTTCATTGCTATTTTCGAGTTGTGCAGATCAGGGTCACTGCAATACACAACTCCAGGGGACAATACACATAGTTTATGTAAAGTGCATCTCGGGAATTGTACAGTATACAGCCCACAAAGCTGCACATGGAGGTCCTAGTGCTGCACTGGCTCTTAGTCTTGTTTTAGAACCTGTTGTTACAAGTTCTTTGGAATGTGTGCTGGCCTTATGGTGATATTGAGCCTTCAACTGGACAAAGTCTTCATCTCTGAATTCTAAGATAACTGTGTCAAACCATGTGTCTGCTAAGTCTGGTGGCATTAATCCAAACTCTCACTGTTATACCCAGAGGATTATGACATGTCTTTCCACTGTAATTTATCTGGTGACTGGTGTAAAGGATTTCTGGCTCTTGTGTGCTGGGACCTCACTAAGCATTCTTCACTTTTAAATCTGATTTGTGTTACTATAGCTGCTGTTGCTGGGGTTGATCCTTCTGTTGTCTCTTGAAGGGCTGGGAGGTTATAAATGTATGGGGCTTGTGTGCTAGAGGCCGCTCCTATCTTATACAAGGCGGGTGGTGCTTCCAGCTGCTCCAGGAGAGGTCTGCAGGGACTGCAGCAGCTGCCCCAGGAGTGGTCAAACCCTCTCCTGCATTATGGAAGGATTAAGTATGCTATTTGCTAGAGCTGTGTCTGGCAAGAGCTGTATCTTAGAACACGTCCAGGAAAGAAAAACAAAATTTTGTTTCAACAAAGGAGTAAGAAAAGTTGGCCCTTATCTTCCCATGAGGTCACTTCACTTGCGACAAAAAGTTTGTGTGCTTTTAATTTTAACTAATGTTATAGGTACTCTGAGGAAAGCTTTAAGTTTATGATTCTAACTTAGAGAAATTAGAAAAATAACTCCATTAGCTTTGGTATGATTGGAACCAGGATGATATATTTTGCTTATGTAGATGTTGATGTTGATGTTATTATGAATTTATATTTATTCATCCACAAAGTAGAACACTGTTCATGCCCAGATTTTTTTTTTCCACGTTTGGTGTTTAGGAGTAGAGATATAAAGCAAGCCTGTTGATTTAAACCACAGGTATTTAAAAGTGGAAGAAATTCTGATGTCATTTATCATAAACCGCTTATTTTACAGGTATCAAAGCTGAGACCCTGAGAAGCTAAGTAACTTGTGCAAAGTGACAGAGCTGAAGGGTGGGAGAATCTGAACCAGCACCCAGGCCATGCTGTGTCAGTGAAACATACATCCTGCCTGATTCTCTCCCTGGGTCAGGTAGCCTTGGAGAAGCCAGAGACCTCTGGGGGGCATTTAAAGAACCCTCTGTGCAGTTGGGGCAATCCGCATTATTGAAATGGCATGGAATAATGCTTATAAAAGGCCCTGTCACTTACTAGCAGAGTGACCTAGTTAACTTCTCTCTACTTCAGTTTCTTAATCTGTAAAATCACATTTACTTCCTCATGCAAATCAAGGATGCTTTAAGGAATACTTGTAATTATAGAAGTGTTGGGCCCAGAGTATGTGCTGTGCAACCATGAGCTATTAGAATTGTGTGTTGAAAGTTGCTTTATAACTTTTTAAAAACCTGTGGTTGAATAGAAGTATTGATAGAGAGGTTTAAATGGTCTTCTTGGCAACAGATAGATAATCATAGCTTTGGATCTGGGCTCCTTCTCTTTCTTGGTTCATTTCATGCCACCTGTTCAGTTTGCTCATCTGCCAAGCGGAGATAGGAATATATATCTACATACTCATTAGGTTGTGAAGGTTAGAGGAAATGAATGTGAAACCCAGCCTTAACATTGAGTCCACATGCGCGCGCGCACACACACACACACACACACACACAGTTCTATCTCCCCCGCTGCTCTTTAACTTTTATAAATTTCTTTCTATATAGATTATAACACATGCATCATTTTCCTTCACTTATATATAATGTCTTGAATTATTTAAAATACTTTGTTGTCTTTGCTTTATCTCTCTGTAATTGAGAGATTCTTTAGAAGAAGCATTAAGGTTTGTACTTATTTTGGATCACTCTCCTCAGTACTGAGGGTGTAACAAGTGATCAGGAAGGAACTGTTGATGTTGATGGAACAGTCCATCAGAGTAGCCAAGGCATGGGTCTTCTCCTTCCAGCATGTTTGGAACCTGCTCTTCTCAGCTTCATTTTTCTTAGTCGCCGTTTTTAATCTCAGTACCTTTGTGTTGATAATTTCTGCTTCTGATCTCTGCGAAGCCATTGTTTCTTCGTCTATGGTTTTCTAGTGCAAGAAACTAATGATATTCCCAGTCGAATATTTATTAGTAAAATTTCTGTTTAAGATTTATGGTCAGACTCTTCTATTCAGAATGTCTAAGAATTCATTGCAACCTTCAGTCACCTTTAATAGGACAGAAACAAATTTCCGTCATTTTCATGGTTCAAGAGCTCCTTGGCAATGCTTATATTTTATAGTACCTTTCTTCTACAGGATAGCAATGGCTTTCTAAAAAATATTGAGTTTATATAGTTATAGATTCTGAAGCTCATTGAAATAGTTTACATTATCATTTTTTTGGAACAAATTTTTACATTTTCCTTCTCATACTTTGCTTAAAAACTTTTGAAATGCATTTTTTCCTCTGAATGTTGCTTAAAATTATGTTGATGTTAATAGTATTTAAGGAATATTTATTTATTCCATATTTATTGTCTCCTCTATGGCAGGTGGTGTCCTAAGTTCTGGGAATATAGTGGTGAATGACACAACGTTGGTTTTAGTCCCTGTGGAATTTACAATCTAGTGGAAAGTAGGGAAAAAAAGCCTTCAAATGAAGTAATGGGTAACGAAAGTTTAAAGTCAGCAGAAGTTGCTGAATTGCTCTAGTACTGAAACTAATGAATATTTTCAAAAAAATTGTTCAAGATGTGAACTGTGAGAAGAGGTCAAGATAAATTTTTTTTCCTCCATGATTGTTTACTTTTGCAAGGACTATAATAATTTATTTCTCCATACTTTTTGTGGCAGAGAACTCAGAGGACCTTAGGCATTGTCCTGCAGCCATCTGACATCTATGACAGATTTAGCCCCTTGCAGCACAGTGTTTGAGCTTCAGTGTGCATCCAGTCAAAGGAAAGGAAAGGGAAGCTTAAGACCACAAGTAGAGACAAAGTGACTCTTATGTTTCCATCAGAAAGTGGACAACCCACATTTAGATGACATTTCAGATTCCTTTGCTCTGTGCTAGATATTTATCTGATAAGTATAACATTAGACTATCACACGGTCACTCTCCTAAAGGCAAAAAAGCATAAGCAAATAATCCCTTCAAGTCCCACGTTTCTCCACAGTTTAATGAGAATATGAAAGCTCTACTTATATCCAATGAAATGTTTTCTCTTTTTGAAAGAGGTAAGGACTATTAAGATTGAAGTAGCTAAAGGAGGAGCCAACCAAATTTAACATATTTGATAAAGTTTATCAATCGTAAGTGATTTATGGTCTTTATCCTCTATCAGACATTAACTACATGCATTAGATGGGTAATACATTGTGTGATCGTTGCAGAGAGGAGTCTGCTCTCTCAGGTGTGCTTGAGAGAACTGGTAAAGGTCTGAAGTGAAAAGCTAATTGAAGGACTTCTACTCTTTGAGGGAAACTCTGGTAAATCTCAGTTGATGATCAGCTCAGCTTTATCTTAAACCCTAAACTTTTTACTCAAGGGAAAAGAATTTGAAGTCATATTTTACTTGACCTTACTAGGCAAGGTCATAATTCAACTGCAGTAATTGCATTTTTTGTAATTGCATTCAACAGATGCCTGGAGAATCTATTTGCTTGTTTCTTTTAATTGGTAGGTATTATTTTTATTGTTAATTATCTTATGTATTTAATTCGATAAACTGCTTACATTTTTTTGGATGAAACATAGATCACTATAATCCTATTTAATAAAAATAAAACCAGGCATCACAGTCCACAGTGCATGAATGTAATTGCACAAAATGCAGGGTGAGTAGGGTGCTTGGTGTATTTGGAAGGCTCTTCGAAACAGGGTACTGTTATGTTTATCTCTAGCTGATTGTATCCTGCAAAAATCCAAGTTCAGTACTGACAGATCTTTAAAAATATCAAGGAACTCAAGAAGTCCTGACTTTATGTTAAATCACTAGGTCTTTAAGTGTTCTTAACTAATTAATTATTTTTTTTAAAAAAGAGCATGATTGATGGCATACAAACCAGTTAAAAAGCAAATTTGTATTCAGGCAGCAAGGGGACAGTTTTTAATCTCAGCGGCAGTCAGGGTCGCTAATTGAAAATGCAACGTGGGAAATAACTGTAGAGTAGCCTTTAAGTAATGAGGAGAAATTCTTTTAAGTGGAAGCATATCCTCGAAGCTTTGTCCTCTTTATAGAAATCTAAGCATTAAGGAAGAAAAATAGATTTTAGAGGAGTATTTTCCATGTGTGCAAAACAGGAGAATCACGCATTTAAAAATTTCTGCATTTGCAGCCAATAGTAGAAAGAGTTGGAATAGTAGTAGTAGTGCATGATTGATTATACCTGTGATTAAGTTTGAATACTTAAAAATGTGGACTGGGAAGCTGCTTCATTTAGCAAATCAGTTCTACTATGGACACATGACTTATCTAGAGCAAATCATCATGCTTCCAGTGGATGCACAGTGTATTTGGAGACATCAAAAGGAATTGCATAACTCCTCTGTTTAGTGCTTCAGTGGTTTTGCACTGCTCACATGTCAAACTCAGTAGCCCTGCAAAGTCCTTCCGTGCCTGGCCCCCGTCTGCCCCTTCGGCCTTATCTTCTGCCAGCCCTCTTCCTCCCACATTTTCCCGTCTTCCAATAGTAGGAGGCTAGGCTACTCTCAATTCCCAGATGATTAGTGGATCCCTTTGCGTTTACATCCCTGTACTTTTCCCCCCTTCACCAGGAATACACCATGGCCTGGTTGTCTTCTTTATCCAAGATAAGATCTTATCTCTAAACTAGCATTTTATAAACTCTGGTTTGGGTGGATCTTAAGAAAACAGACATTGTATTTATATAAGGCTCAAGAATCGATCTGATTCTCTGCCAGGGTTGCAAGGGAAATTTATATGAGCTTCATAAGTATGCTTTATAAATAAGTGGATGTACACAAGTTTCCCAAATTAGGGATATTATAGCTCTTTTTTGGATGACTCACAGCACATGTGAGCATATTAACGACTCTGAGAATTAGTGTGGCGAATACATTAACTTTGGCCCAGTGTTTCTTGAACTTATTTGACAGTGGAACACTTCTGTTGGAGTACATCTGTTAATGTCTTGAGGAATGTCTGGTTTGGGAACATAATTTGGGAAAATATTGCCTTAAAACATGATTTTGCTTAATAAGAGGGAATATCTGAGGAAGGAATGTCTTAGAAGTAGTGAAAACAACAGACATATTTTGTTCATTTTTTTGAATGGACTTCACCACTTGGTTTCAGTATGTCAATATTTACTCATCAGTGCAGACCCTTTAAAGCTTTGGCTGGCCTAATTGCCATATAGTCTAAGTACATGGAATGCAAATTTATATCATAATCTCTTTAATAATTTTTTTATTTGAAAAATTTCAAACACGCACAAAAGCAGAGAAGAAGGTATATTGAACCCAATATACTTATCACCAAGAGCAATTTTGTTTTGTTTTTTTTTTATCATTTTCTCTATCTTTTTTTTGCTTAATTATTCTAAAGCATATCTAAGACATCGTGTCATTTCACTTACACTCTCCAGTTTGCATCTTCACAAAGGAGACATTGCCTTATATGATCTCGATAATATTGTTGCACTTACCAAATTATAATAATTTTTTGGTAATAACTAATATACGGTTTATATTTAAACTGAAAAATATTGAGATATAATTCACATATCACAAAATTCACTTTGAATGTACAATTCAGTGGTTTTTAGTATATTCACAGAGTTACATGCCCATCACCACTAACTAATTCCAGAACATTTTTATCATCCCCAGAGGAAATTCACATTTATTACTGGTCATTTCCTGTGTTCTCCTCGGCCCTCTTAACCTAATTCCTGTTTCTAGATTTCTTCTGTTCTGGGCACTATGTGGTCTTTTGTGACTGACTTCTTTCATTTAGCTTAATGTTTTCGAAGTTCATGTATATGTTGGTACTTCAGCATATATTGGTACTCTGTTCCTTTTTATAGCTGAGTAATATCCCATGGTATGGATATATCACATTTTGTTTATCCATTCATCAGTTGGTGAGCATTTGGTATGTTTCCATTTTTTGGTTATTGTGAAATGTGCTGAAATGAACATTTGTGTACAAGTTTTTATGTTGACATGTTTTTAATTTCTCTTGTATATATCCCTAAAAGTTGAATCGATGGGTCATAATTCTATGTATAACTTTTTGAGGAACTGCCAAACTTTTTTCTAAAGTAAGGACAACCTTTTAAATTTCTGTCAGCAGTTTATGAGGGTTCTCAAACCTGTTATTGTCTGTTTGTTACATGTTAGCCATCTTAGTGGGTGTGAAGTGATATTTCATTCTGGTTTTCATTTGTATTTCCCTAATGCCTAAGGATGTTAAGCACCTTTTCATTTAGCTATTGACCATTTTTGTATATCTTCTTTGGAGAAATATCTATTCAAATCCTTGCCTACCTTTGAAGTAGATTATTTGTGTTTTATTATTGAGTTGCAAGAATTCTTTGTATATTCTAAATACTAGTCCGTTATCAGATATATTAATTGCATATATTTTATTTAATTTTTTGGGTTGTCTTTTTACTTTCTTGATGGTGTCCTTTGAAGCACAAAATTTTAAAATTTTGATCAAGTTCAATTTATCTATTTTGTTGTTGTTGTTGCTTGTGATTTTGAGGTCATAGCTAAGGAACCATTCTTATCCAAAGTCATGTGGATT
Organism: Macroglossus sobrinus; assembly: GCA_004027375.1. Taxonomy (NCBI): domain Eukaryota; kingdom Metazoa; phylum Chordata; class Mammalia; order Chiroptera; family Pteropodidae; genus Macroglossus; species Macroglossus sobrinus. The sequence goes on along the minus strand of PVKZ01002233.1, from coordinate 66,341 downwards.
TGTGCCTATGTGTTTTTTTTTTTCTTTTTTTTCCTGAGAGTTGTATAGTTTTAGCTCTTAGGTCTTTGATATGTTCTGAGTTAATTTTTGTATATTGATGTAAGGAAGAGGCCACACTCTTAAAAGTCAAATTTTAGCTTTAGCCTTCAGGGTGACCTAAAATGCAGCTATTTTCCCTTTGTCTACATGTAGTAGGAGGTACAGTTAGAGTTTATGAGAGGGCAAAGTCTCTATTAATAAAGGATTACATTTAATTAAGCAAACAACCAAGTCATAATAGATATCCACTGTAGTTGCTGTCCTTGTCTACTCTTTCTGTTTTTCTGGACATGGGACTTGGTTTATTCTTTGTGGAGTCCCCTTCCTTTAGTCTCTATCTGTAGGCTGATCTTACAACACATACTGCTGTAGGGAGTGGGAAATCGTGCTGACTTGGCCCATGAGGATTGTATCTCTAGAGCCATAGTGATTGGGTTAGAGGTGAACACAGACCACAAAAGGGTTTTAAGAGACCCACCTGTAATTAATAGGAAAGAAAACTGGCATAGCCTGGAAATACTGCTGTCTTACCACCAGAAAGGGTGTTCGTCTATTTATAAAAACAGCAAGAGGAAAGGTGAGCTGAGAGATGGAGTCTTAACTATCCATTGAACAGCTGAATCTAGTTGTGCCTGAAGCTTAGACTATTTCTGGACTTTTCAGATACTTGTCTGTATATTCCTTTTTATATTCGCAGCTGAATGTGTTGTGTTTTTTACACAGATAGAGTGCTAGAAGATGAAGACATGAGATATATAAGAAGTTTTCTGCCTTCATAGACTTGACAACCCAGAAGGGAGACAGGGAAAACATACATACATACATACATACATACATACATACATGCATACATATATACATAAATGACAAATGCAAGAGTGGACATATGTATATGAAATATATGGACAGCACATCTGTTGGGGAGAAATTAGGGAACTGGAAAAAGCCCTTAAAAAGATCAGTCTTAATTTGGGGTTGAAAGATGGATTGGCATTCACTAAGGATTTCTGTAAATCACAGAACTGATTTTCCCACTGCAGTCTGCACTGCAGTCATTTGCATTATTTTATTGAAGGTGGATGTGTCGTTACACTTTGCTTTTGGTTGGTGCTGACCATGAAATGGGCTGTAGTGTGACATTTTTCTATTTTAACAGCCATGAAGAGAGAGCAGGAACTAACTGTGTTAGGTTGTTATAAAACTGGAAATTTGGGAAGTGACCTTGAGGTTTTTAGAACCTAATTTTATTTTATTTAGTATATTTTCGAGATAAAGGCCTAGTACAGTATTGTGCATCAGGTTAATCTACCCCTGTAGACTTGGGATCATTTTGTCCCACACAGTATTTCACAGAGAAAAATATTGTTGTTCATGTAGTCTCTAGAATGTGGCCAAAGTCACACAGCAGGACTAGAATTATAATCTTTTTATTATTTTTATTTATTTTTTTATTCTTGGTGCAGTCTTTCTGTTACTTCATATCTTCTTCGAACAACCTTTTAAGGCTTGCTCTTAAGAAAGAAACTCTTTCTTAAGAATAAAGCTAGTAGGGTTTGCGATAAAATTCCCGATGAATACATTAAGAATAGAGGAGGATGTTACGTGGATGAGCCTTTTGTTTTAGCAAATTGCCAGCTGGATGTTTTCATAATTCTGAGTCGGGTACCCAGATTCCACTGGAATGGCTGAATGGCTGCCATTTTTCACCCAGATGGTGCTCCCTGTGTCGGTTAAATCAGGCAGGAAGCTGTGGTCCTCATGCGGAGTGTCAGCACACCTATTTCCAGCATTCAGGATTTTCAACGTACTGAATTTGAGATCAGGCAATTATTAAAAATCAGATTGTTTCCCTCCTAAATCTCAGATTATTTTTTGCTCTTCTTTACTGAGCTACCATCTTCTCCCCTCTGTGACCTCCATAATAAGGTTATACAGACTCCCTGTAGTTTTGAATAAGATTATCATAAGTAAATATGAAAATGTTAAAGTGTAAGCAAAGAAAGTAAAGAAAAATTAAAATTTTTTTTTCTTAAAAATTGATGTTAATGCTTGGTTCTTTCTAGTGGTGGGCACTCCAAATCTTAATATAGAATAGGCTCAGAAGGGGAAATCTGCTTATGTGGCAATCAAAATGACTTGTCTTAAAGTTTCATTTATGTAACAAGCCCACATTTTAAAAAATTTGTAGCTTATTTGGAGTGGCTGTTTGGGGAACACTTGATGGCATTGTGGGAGGGTAGGGTGATATTTCCCCCTACCCTCACCACGACGCTTTGTTATTTACCACCACTGGTTATTTTTTTGTGTCTTTCCTGATGCTCAGTGAAATCTCTTCTAATGAATTTGCCACTGTCTTAGGAAACTTTCTTAACAAATAAGGAGTTTCTTCAGCATCTTTACTAGTGGTGTATAAAAGGAAAAACTAAGTTGACATGGCATACGCTTACTGAAATTTTGCTGTCTAAAACTGAGGATGACACAGAAAGACAACTGTGTTTAAGCTCAGCTGCAATCCATTTCATTTCCTTTGGTGTCCAGCAGCCATTTGCCAGAGCTTTGGGACTAGAATAGCCTGTCAGTAATCCTCATGTCCAATGTAGTTTATTTTGGGGGATAAGTGAAGTAAGAAGAAAATACAACTTCTGGAATTACTTGGACTTGGTATGGAAAAATGACCGGAAAAGGTGAAATGTGAGTAAAGCTAAGAAATGAATATAGAAGAATATATGAATTAAAAATATAAGAATATAGAAGGCCCTATTTTTTTTAGTATTAGCTTTACTGAGGTATTGTTTACATACCATACCCTTCACTTACTTAAAGTATACAATTCAGTAGTTTTTATTGTAGTCAGAGTTGTACAGTTATTACCCCAGTCAATTTTAGAATGTTGCATCACCTCCAAAAGAAACCTTGTATGCTTTACATTTCACCTCTCTGTTCCCTTCTGCCCCACCCCCACTTCTAAGCAACTACTAATGTACTTTTTGTCTGTGTGGATTTGCCCATTTGGAAAATTTTTACATAAATGGAATTATACAATTACAATATGTGATCTTTTTGTCTGGCTTAACATAATGTTTATAAGATTCTTCCATGTTTTAGCATGCATCAGTACTTCATTCCTTTATATGGCCAAAAAATATTTCATTGTATAGATACACCATATTTTGTTTATCCATTCATCAGTTGATGCAAATTTGTGTTGTTTTTATCTCTTGGCTGTTAGGAATAATGTTGCTATAAACATTAGTGTATAAGTTTTATTCTTACATTATTACAGATGCAATAGATACAGAGGTCAGTGGGAAATTATCCTAAGATGTCAGAAACATTTTAGTTTGCCATTGTGTAAATGCTGATTGACCTTTTATGACACAGAAACTGTGTATTTACTTCTAAGGAGCAGATAAAAAATTTAGAAGACTAATTTTAGTTCAAGTTATGGAGCTGAAACTTTTCAGCTGGTTCCATTCTCAAGAGTTATTGAATTTCTTCCCTCATACACATCACTGTCTAAGACTGGTTCTCACACCATTATCATTTCACTATGACTCAGGGATAGGACTGTCTCCCATCAGACACGAATGGGGCTCTATGGTACTGATTCTCAATGAACGGAGGGGCAGTGAGTACAAGAAATAAACATACAAATATGCTTCAGTGTGTTGGGTACCATTACGGGTGCCCATGATTGAAAGAAAGAAGAGGGAGTGATGCCCTCATACTGGAGGAGTCAGGGAGGATTTCACTTCACAGATGTGGCCATGTTCGAATTCAGATTTTTAAAAACTGAACGAGGACCTATATTTTTTTAGTCACAATGTAGTGCTCACTGATTGTTTTTGTTATGGTTATAATCACTATTTTTTTTTAGTATTCAATATGTTTTATTTTTTCAAATACCACACCTTCTCCCTTTTTATCAGGGAAACAAAATAAAACAAGTCACATGTACATAACAAACTACCAAACCCTGTCAGCTGCACAGAATTAAAAAAAAAAATTCTGTGAACTTCTATTATTGATACTTTCTTCTGAGCTGTTTTATTTTTATATTTGGACTAATATTTTTGTCCTTTTATCCAACTACTGCACAGAAAACTTGCATATTAATGGAGTGGGATATGTGGACCTTTATGTGGGAAGGTAAAGTTCTTAGTGTTGAAACCATATATTTTACTAGAGTTTAAAATGTCAGTTCTAGTGTAACAATTAACACCATTCATTTGTATAAGTTTTCTCTATTCTTTCACCACAAAAATGATGCTTCAGATTCTAAGTTAGTGTTTAAAGTTAACACCAATTATTGTCTTACTTATAGACGGTATGAGAATTGCTTACTTCATTTTATTAAAAGCTGTAGAGCTTGGAAGAAGCTCTTGAAACTGATTAATTCATTGCTTAGGTGGTACTTATTAAGATTTTCTTTAGAAGTCTTCTGACTTCATTATGGTAATCATTCCAGCATATATGATTACATTGAGAAAATTTCATATGTGAATAACAGTATATCCATCTTTTATAAATCACAAAACTCTAAATATTAGGCTTTATTTGTTATGGAACACAGCCTTACTTTGCTTTCATAGTTGCTACTGCATAACAAAATAATGGAATACTATGATTGATGCATTTTTAAGTATTCTGACATCCACTGAATTTCTGTCAAGGTTAAAACTTATTTTTACCTAGATATCAAGGATCAAATAAATTGAATTAAAAACCTGTTTGTCATTCCATATAGATACCACTCACTGCTTTTATGTTCAGTTCACTGCTGAATGTTCAGTTGTGCTGACTGCATTGAGATGAATGTTTTGTCATGGAAATCTTATTGACATTTGGACATTTAACTGAACTGGCTGTTTTGGACACTGGTTCTGTAGTGAGTGGGTCTATTGTTCATAATAAAGAGGAATATAAAATTGCATGGAAATTTTGAATGAGTCTTACAAAAGGACTACTTCTAAAGATAGAATGATAGTTTTAAGAATATGGTTATTTATAGCAAGGAGAAAAATAAAGCCTTTCAAACAAAGCCATGTGTTAATTATTGGGCTATGAGTCCTCTGGGGTAGCATCACAAGAAGGAATTTGTAGAGTTTGACCTCTGGCTGGAGGAGGTGGCTGGGGATCACTTGGTGGGATTGTCAGAGTTTGTTATTAGAAGTTTCAGTCTGAACAAATCAAATCAGTCTAGAGAGAGCATAGCCATAACTAGAGAAAGGTAATTAGTTAAGAAAGGTGGGGCCACGAATTCCTCTAGAAGAATATGAAAGATGAATTTCTGCAAATGTAGACATGTTCAAGGTGAGAAAAGAAATTAGCTATGGACTAATCTCAACAGCTTAATTTGCTTCCATAATTATACTTGGAAAGGAGAAGGGAAAACAAAATTAAACTTTTAGATGTTTTAGGGATGATTCTCTTCTCAGAAGGCCAAAATATATCATTAAATATATAATTATGGTTTGTACAAGCATGTTTTCCCAAAACATTTTGTCTAGGTAATTTTATAAATGATGAGTAGAAACTACAGAGACACACTTGCCTCCCCCAGGAAGCACTGCACCCTTTTACTCTGCTCGCTGGCAGCTCCAGACTTCCAGGCTCAGGCCAGGACCCCTCCAGCCAGGCACTCCTCTTACCTCTCCTTCCCTGCCTGAAGGGGGCACCCCACCCCACTCTGTAGGTAGGTGGAGCCCTGTCCATCTGGATTCATTCTCACGTTGTGGTGTAGATTTAAATAGCCCCTTCCCTGCCTCCTGCCGCACCTCAATAGTCAGTGTTAGGACCCCCTCTTATCGAGTACAGTTCATTCTTATTGTGTTTGGCCATGATGGAAGAATTTGTACTGGCTTATCAACAACATGGATTTTATTATTACTGAGATGATTTGGAGTTAGGGGTGGTTTTGAGGATCAGAAAGCCTGGAATACTGCCCATCAAGCCTTCCTTTTCCATATATTAACCTTTTAGATATAATAAGTTTTTTATTCTTGAGGTATCATTTTTCATTTATCTGCATATGTATTCTTGTGCCAAACTTGTGCCATTTTATTTATTGTAGGCATATAGCACATTCCAATACTTGGTATGGCTATTCTAACCTTTAATTTATTTTTTTTCTAATTTCTTTTAACTATTTTCATGTTTGTTTTTAAGGTCTGAATATAGGCTCCTCACCCCAAGTGAATGTTGGCATAGACTATTTAGAACTTTTTTCTTGAAATATGAATTTGGCTGTTGCTAGCAAAGTATCAGTAGTTACTTTTGGGTATCATGAAGTTGACTGAAGGGATGTGCTCCATTAAATAACTAGCTAACTGTAACTCTATTAAAGAGTTTATGTGCTTAATTTATAATCCGCACTTTCTTGAGTTACTCTCAGAAATACAGTCTCTTCAATGCACCAGTGTAATTTATTCTCTTTTCTATATATGCAAACAGATGTACAAATCGGCTGTTTTCTATATCAGATAAGTATCAACTACCTCTCTGTTAACTTAGAATATGATTTAAAGATTGCAAAAGTGTGTAAAATAAGACCTAAAGCGATAAATACAGGAAGGAAGAAGAAAACTAAGAGAGGAAAGGATGAAAAATGAGGCTGTCTGTTAAGAACTGTTGGCTAGGCAATGGTCCTGTGAGGTGGAGTTAGTGAACTTCACAGCTCATCAAGAAGGCAAACTGGTAGAACGGTCTAAGAACAATGTTTGTGTAGACTCATTCATTTAGTTGGGAAGTATTTATTGAGCACCTACTATATGGCTGGCAGTAGGGAGCAAATCAGACTCAAATCCCTGCCCTCATAGAGCTTACATTTTAGTGGGAGAGTGCCAATAAACAAAATATACAACCTATGTAGTATGTGTTAGATAATTGCTAAAGAGAAATAAAAAAAAGCTCGGAAGGGAGATAGGAGGCGTTTGGGGGAGGCTTAAATATTTGATGGAGTGGTCAGGGAGGACCTCTTTGAGAAATTGACTATTGAAAAATGGCCAGAAGGCCATGAGGGATTGGTAGGGATGTCAGGGGAAGAGAGGTAGTGGCAGAAGGAACAGCTGTTGCAAAGTCCCTGGTGTGTTTGGGGGAGAGCCAAGGGAGAAGGGACTGGGGAGAGGGAGGGAGGAGAGAGTGGTAGGAGGTGGCACTTGCAATGGCAAGATCAGTCCTAAATATTTCAAGGTCCTTTGGATGAGAAACACTAAGCCCACAAATAAAGCCAAAGAAACTAGCCTTGCCATACTTTCTAATTTTATTCAGTTGTATGTCAGGTTTTTTTTTTTTTTTATGTACTCAGAGTTCCCAGCACTTTGAAAAATCAAGAGGAGTAATGGTGTATGCAGGTACTAGTTTACAATTTCTTTTCTATTTGCTTCGACATGGGCCATTTTGAAATTTTAGCAAACATTTTAGGATGTACTTCTAAATGTGGTACATTACTGTTTATTTTTTAAGCAAATAAGAAAAGAACTCTGGATTCACTTGGCATTATGAATACTTACTTAGACACACATCCATGTAAGAGCAGTGTGCTGTAAGCTAGTGAACCCAGTGGTTTGTAATGTTTAAACAGCAAGAGTTGCAAATAATGATCCCTGAAATGTAATTTCCTGTCATTCACCTACCTGCCAATTTTTCCTTAAATTTATGGGTTCCTGTAAAACTTATTGTGAAGCTTGAGATGCTTGTAATAGTCAATTTCAGACTAATTTTATACTTTTTCCAGACAAAGGTGTCTTAAAATTATGCCACCGAAGTCCTGTAGTCATTTTCACACTGTCTTATTATGATGCTGGCTGTTTGTTATCTGCTTATTTAAAGAAAATATAGTGATGTTTATAAAATCATGGTTTCAGTTCTGTTCCAGAAATTGAACTGGGTAATTATTTTACTGCGGTCTCTTCAATGTATTCTATAAAGGGGAAACCACCAAATCACTTTGCATTTTGAGAGGATGGGGAAAGGATACATGCTATATTGTTCTAGACACTATTCTTTCTTCTTGTGACTAAGAGGAGAGTCTCCCATCTGCCCCCTGATGTAGATATAATAAAGCCTGTTTCTTCTGAAATTGACGTTTGGTGCTTAAGATGACTTGATTTTTTCATTTAAGTGACATTCGTGATTTTTGTCCCTTTGTTTCTGGAAAGGGGAGACAAGGGCAAGTGTTACGGATGTTGGGTCTCTGTGGCTGATGGATTAGCGCCTCACTGCAGGGCATGTTGTCTCGTTAGGCTGTCAGGGGAACGGGTTAGGAAGATGCCCAGCAGTGCCGGCTGTGTGGTTGGCACGCAGCTGGACCACGTGGGCGCCTCTTTGGCAGAGTCAACAATTGGGCCAGAAAGGCTGTGACTCAGCGATGAGTGTAAACATTTGTTTAGTTTGAATGATTAGGAGCAGAGCTTCTGGTCCCTGGTTATTAGCTGATTATGGAAGTGAAGCGGAGGAAAGCTGCAGCTTCTGTTGGAGTATAGAAGTATATAATATAGAAGCTTTAAGGAAAGCCACTTACATTCAAGATATCAAATCAAATTGTGGCGTTGGAGGACAGGCACTTGATGTGTTCTCCAAGCTGAGCAGGGGGACCAGCAGAGGAGAGGGAGTGGAAGTGGTTTGCCTGGCGCCTGTGGCTGATGCTTGAGGTAAAAGCAAGGTGTTGGTTGCTGAGACCCTTCACAGTTACATCAGTTGGTACATGAGCGAGTAAACACGACCCAAAGCTTTAGGGGAGGAGAGTAGTAGCAAGAACCAAGGGAAGATTTACCACCTGTATTATTATTATTATTATTTGTTTATATTCATGTCTCCCCTACTCCACTCTGGATACCCTGAGGGTGGTGTCTGTGCTTATTCATTTTATATCACCACTGTTTATTGAAATGAACTGAAGGCTGGGATAAATTTCTCTTTTTAAGGTCATTTTTTTTAACTTCTTCAGTTTGAGGGCAACTTGTTATTCTGATATATTCTTAGGAGCCCACAGTATGTAACGTCACTTTTTTCCTTTTAAAGGCATGAGACTTAATGAAGAAGGATTACACAAAAGCAGAGGGCAGGGTAATCCTCATATAAATGGCAGAAGTAATTATTGGTTTATTGTACATTTATTTATTCATCATTCATTTATTCATTCATTCAATCATTTATTCATCAGATATGCACTACATATTATGTGCCAGGTGCTGGGGATGCAAAGCATAACTTAATCAGTGGCTTAAGAGGGAGCTCACTTCTGTATTTGAAATAAAAAGAACAAGAGAAAAATCATCCACCTAAATTATTTCCCAAGGAATTGTATTAGGAAGAGTTGCAAAGAGAGTTGGGAACAGTTCTTAAGAAACTTAGCTCAGATATTAGTATGTGATCAGCTTAGAATGTATTAACTGATAGCAGCTTGAATTAATAAAATAATTTGTTACATATTCAGATATATTATAAAGCTTGTTAAAGATAAATTTTCTGATAATTTACCCAAAGTATTTCTATTTGTGTTTATACTAATACTAGTGAATTATTTCAAATTGAATAAATGTATATTTTGTCAAATTGTTTATTCTTTTTATGGACCCCTAGAAACACCAGTCCACAGAGCAGTTTATTTTAAAAGAATGTTGTAGGTAATGTCACAAAGAAAGGGGAAAGATCCAATGGGTATAATTTTTTTAACCTCTTAAAGTACTCTGCACATTGTTAATGTACAAAAATGCTCTTGAGTGACCCCATTAGATTTAATGAATCAGAGAAGGTAGTTTTCTTTTTAATTAATCTACTTTTTTGCCATAGTGCAGCTGTTATGTGATTTGCTATATAAATCATGGAACCTCTCATTTGTAAGAATGAATTTTTAAAATGATCTTTTGCTGTATAGAGTCATAGTCACCATAGGCTGCCTCAGAGTGTCAAAAATGGATGTCTTTGACTCAGAAATGTGCTGTGGCTCTCAGAGGCCATTATCTTCATTATCTTTCTCTTAGTGTGTTGGATGTGATTAAAAATGATTCTGTGTAGTCAGGTGTGAGAGGTTTATAGTATTAGTATCCCATTTGTGTGTGGTGTGTGTGCATGTGTGTGTGTATAAATTTCTTTATATATATTGAGTCTATATATATTTTTTACATATATTTTGTGATTTTTATATACATATGTATACATATTTTGTGTATATGTACTACAAAATATATTTATGCATATATGATCATTTGAAGACTAAATAAAAAAAGTCATCTCACATAGCATCTGAATTACTTTATGTTGTAAAATGTTACCTCAGCTAATGACATTGGAAGGACATGAGTTTATGTCTGCCTTGGATTTTGTGACACCTATTTTATGAGATGAACTTGAATTTTCTTACATTGTTAGACATATTTTCTAATGTCTGATTAAAAAATACTCAGCTTATTTTTTTAGGTTTTCAAATATTAATATAATTAAAATTTCTTCACCCATGAAACCATGTGGATAGACAAAATATAGCATGAATAATAAATTTAAAATTGTAGTGTAGAGGAAGCCAAATGAAACCCTGGGGTTAGACAGAATGAGTTTCCATTTGTCTTGCTCTCAAACACACTGTTATATGTTGGAAATCTATTGAACAAATTAATCAAATTCCCTCTGTAGGCTTTTCATAACAAGCCAGTGCATTAAGTTGCATGTTTCATTGTCATCATGTATCAGTCGTACATAATATGTAGTGATTCAGGTCGGATGCTGGTGTGTTTGGACACTGCTGTTTCTTTGAATCCTTGACAAGGTGGGTGTTATAGGAGTTAGCTCCAGGTACCCTGGCAATTATCATTATTTTATTGTACATATTTCTAGTGGAGACACAATTGGAATCACAAATTGGAAGACTAAATAACTTATTTTTAATGGTTTAAAACTTTGGCAAACCTGATTTTAGTCATGTCCGGGTGTACTTTAGAATATGACTATGTACAGAGTTCACATATTTTCCAAAAGATCTGTTGGAAAATTAAAGTCTCCTTTATGGATTCTACAAAGAGACAAATTCTAGCATTTGGGAGTAGTATACGTGTTTGAAAGTATGAGTGTTTGAGTTTCTTTTATAAGGAAGCATCAAAGTCACAGTTTTTACTCCCCTCTTGTCTTATGTTCTTGTTATTGTTTTTGAATTGGTGCGTTTGTCTTTTATGAAATACTTTAAGACTTTCCTACTTGGGGCACACATTTCAAACTATTCTTTATTATCTAGCACCAGACATTTCTGCTTCCTCATATTGCTGGTCTATAAGAAAACAGGGAAGCTCTTAAACTGAGCCTACTTGCCTGTTAACTTGATCAAATGTCACTTTAATCCCTGTGCACTTCTGGCAAACTAAGAGCTATTCATGAAGTGCTTAGTTCACTTGTTTGAGACAAATATTTTCATTACATACTTGGTAGAGGTGGCTCCATTTGAGTATCTACCAGACACTCTCATAACTGATCTCAACTTAATAGACTCATAGGGTTAACGAGTCTGTACTCTCGTTTCCTCTGAGGACATACTGATCGGCACTGCTCCGCTGGTCGCTAGGATGCCCATGCATTGCTGTTCCCATTGGTCAAACTGCATTTTTTTTTTTTGCTAATTTTACTTGTGTTTCTAATAATACAATATAATTAATAATAAATGGTAAAATATAAGTGCCTAAAGAAAGAATGTGGTTGTTTCTATGAAAATAAGTTAAATATATTGGAAAGATATGATACAGGCATGTTCTAAACATTTTTATTTATTTTTATTTATACATATATATATTTTTTTAGGTGAGGCAACCTTTGGTTGACCTCACAGATTGCAAGGACCTTGTCATATTACAATCTATTATTTTTTATTTCTTACGCCTATAGCACCTGGTCTTCCTAGGTGGTCTCCCATCCAAGTACTAACGAGGCCCAACCCTGTTTAGCTTCCGAGATCAGACGGAATCGGGCTTGTTCAGGGTGGCATGACTGTAGACTAAACATTTTTTTTTTCTGTTGACTTGGGTATAAGAGAGACAGCTCTAAAGATTGTACAAATTTAGAAGACTTTAGCCTAAGTGTCTTTAAATCTTCCCCTTATGAAACTTAATACTGGAATTTGTAGATGATGCTTAATGGTTATGGTTAATGTGGGGAAGAAAAGAGTGAATTCCTGGATTATCTTCAAAGAAAAATTTTTTACTTTATTTCAAAAGATACTTGAGTGAATGTCTATTTATAAGAATTAAGTTAAACAAAATTTTTAAGGCATATATTATACTTTTTTAGTCCGTCACTACTTCATATAACATTTTTGCTTTGTTCATTTAGTAGTGGCCTCTATTTGTGGTGGGTTATTAATTTACATTCTACATTATTTTACCTGTATCTGTTTGTGCACTGAGATTAAATTTGAGCCTTATTCATTTGTTATTTTTAATAATTCAGTTAGAGTCTTGAATATTAAAGTTCACATTTTTACTGTCTAGTAAGAAAATATCTAGAAAACAGTAATAACCTAAAAAACCTTTAGGGAGAATGTATAAATATCCAAAAGGAGGCTTTTCTTTTACATGTAGAAGCAAGCTAAATACATTTTAAAACTTTTTTATTTGGACATAATTTAAACTTAAAGAAAAGTTGTAAGAATAGTACAAGGAACATTAATGTGCCTTTTACCATTTGCATTGTTATTTGTTCTATCTTTCTGTCATCAATTTGCTGTGTGTGTTTATAAATAGATATAGATCACGCATGCTCTCATACACACACACAATCTCTGGGCTATTTGAGAGTAAGTTACATATAAAATATTATATATATTTTTTAAGAATAAAGATATTCTCTTACCCCAGAACAGTTATTAACTTCAGTGAGTTTTATATTGGTACAATACTTTTTTATCTATCCATCTGCTTCTTAGTTTTGATGTTAATTTTGATCATGTAGTCAAGGTGTCATTTGATCTCAGTATACTATTTTTTCCCCTCCTACTAATGGACAATATGTGGAGAGACATTTTATTTTCATGTTAATATCTTGCTCCTTGTCAAGAATTTACCCTTGGATTTAGCATCCATAGATTATTTTTGTGGTGGTTGCAAACTGATGATTTTTCCCCCTTCCACATTGACCCACAAATAGGCCAAGTTTAGTACCTGGCCTCTTCATGTAAGCAAGATCCCTCCCCTTTTCCTCTTTTATTTTTTTATTCATTTATTATTGATGTGAACTCATAGATTCCCATTTTTTCCCTCATGGTTTATAATTAATTTCTGTTTTTAAAATTATTTTGGTGCTCAGATTGTCTAAATCAGCAGTGAGAGCCTCTTCAAGCGGGCTCCTGTGTCTTTGTGACATGCCAGACTATTTCACTTTAGCACTGTCTTACTTTATGACATAAATAGATGTTACAGGCTTACCTCATGACTTTTTGCTCCAGAATTTCCCCAAGAAGCTCTGACTCCTTTGAGTAGGAATGGTGTTAGAAATCAAATTCTGGGTAAGTGTGCTCACTGATTCCGGAGAATCTGCTTTTAGGCCTGTTGAGCAGAAAGATCTAGAAAATATATGGATGTATGTATGCTCATACATATACACATACATATTTTAGAAATCTTGAGTCCATATTCAATCCCAGTTCTAATCCATTTCCACAGAAAATCCTCCATTTAATATATTATTTTCTCTACTCCTACCCCAAATTGAATCTTATGTTCTTCTATTCTTTTTTCCATTAAAAATCCATTAATTTCTCCTTCTCTTTTTTCTATTTTAATTCGTTATCCTTCTACCTACTTATTTGGAGATAAATTCCATTGTATATGATAAGTATAGATCTGCTGTTTCATCAAAAATATTGCACACATTTTTTAAAGCCAATAAAAATTGATTTTCAATGTATACTTGGGCCTATATCTTGATGATGATATAACATTTATTTGTCTTTCTTTTTCTGTGTCAGTACCACTTTTTAATTACCAAAGCACAATAATACATTTGTCATACAGTTGGTCTTTCAATAAACATTAAAATATTTTTTCAAAATTGAGAAAACTTCTTTTTGAGATCTTGATTAGTGTGGCATTGAATTTAGAAATTAATTTAGGAAGAATTGATATCTTTAGAATATTAAAATATTTCTGTTTAAAAAAGCTATGTCTCCAATTATTAGTTTTCTTCTGTTTCTTATTTGCATTTTCTACTTTTCCTTATATAGTTATTGTGGATTTTTAAATTAATATTCATTCCCTGATATTTTTCCTTTTCTTGATATTTTGATTATACTTTTTATACAACTATATTTTCTGTTTGTTTTAATACTGGTACATAAGAAAGCTGTTTTAGTCTACATATTAATTTCAATAAACAGTATAGTATAGTATGTGTTTTTGAGCAAGTAACTCTCTCTCTCATCTTTAAAATAACAGTTATAACTGTTTAGTTCGAGATGATATTTTGAAAGAAATTAGTACATAGTTCTCAACAAATGCAGATTGCTGTTATTATGATTTTTAGTTTTTGACGAGTTTCTCTACTGCATTTTCTTAATGTTTACTGTGTTTTTTTTTAGTTGATTTTCTATCATTTCCAAATATTCAGTCATTCACCTCCAATAAATATATTTCCTTCTCTTTCCAGTTAGGTAAGATATCAAAGTACCTTTCTATGAAGCAGTTTAATTCAGGGAAAAGGTGTTGTGAGTCATTACTATTTTCAGCTGCCTTTGACTTATTAATAAAAATGTCAACCATCTCCTAATGTGAATGATTTTGGGGAATTAACTTGTGAAAAATGAATTATGTAATATGGTTTTGTTTATTTTTTAAGAAACTTCTGGAAGACATGATCTATAAGAAAAGTGTGTTGTCCAGAATGTCCTTGTTAAAAACTGAAGACAACATTATTGTATTAAAAGAGGACTGTTCTTTGTTCCTAAGTATACCATCTCTTTGCATAAGTATTGGTAAATTTTATCAATTAAATGGATCAATCCAAAATTATTATATGGAGTGCATAAGATGATATTGAAATATTTCTGTTATTTCCTAAAAGCAAGATGTGAGGAAAATGATAAATTCAGATTGCTACTAGGCCATCGATCTTGAGATAGAGATTTGTCGAGGGAGTCAGTGGAATATTATTGTCACTAATTAAAATCTTCCATGTGTTAACATTCTGTTGTGCTTAAAGTGAATTTTAAGTGAGTAATGCAGTTCTTTTTTGTATGAACAAGAGAAAATGAAAAACTCTAACCAAATATCAAATTGTTTGTGAACTAAAGATCGAGGAGGAAGAAAGACTTAAAAACCCATTCATCATGGCCACCTCTAATGAGTGAAAGCATGATCTAATCGTGAATGAATTTCCTTTTTTTTAAAGCAGCAGCTGTGACTTATGCAATTTAGAAATGTTAACTTGCAAGTAGATCAAACCATCCACATCAGGGCAGAAGGGATAATTTGTTCAAAATGGGATTTCAGTACTTCTTAATTTATGATCTGGGTGAGCTGCAAACCCCATGTAAACATGAGAAGTAGGAAGATTTAATAGATAACCAGAGTTGTGAATTGTGTTCCTTTTTTTTTTCTGGTTGTCAAATCATCTTTAATTGAAATAGTTTCCTTTGTAGTTCTTAACTAGCTGAGCATTCCACTGTACCACTGTTACTGACATCTATGATGTCATGAGAGTGGCGGCCATCAACATTGCAGCCCACAGACTGGGCAGTCTCCAGGGTCTCCTTAATGGTTCCAGGGAGTTCTCCAGCTAAATATTGGTGCTGAATCTGTCATGGAATGTTGACAATCTCATCAACAGTAATATTTCCACTGTGCCTAAAGTTTGTTTGTTTGTTTTTGCTTTTTCTCTGTTCTCTTGGTGGGTCTTCGAGGGCTTTGGTGATCAGGGCATAGGCAGAAGGCACTACCCAATCTGGGTTGAGTGTTCTGTTCTGAGTGGTCAGTTTCATTGTCATCTCGGGCCTTTCCAATCACTGGTTGCTTTGGCGATGTCATCAACCTTTTTTGGAGACAGACCCAGTGGGCCAATTTTGGAGACCACTTTTTTCTTTAAACCTAAAAAATCAACTTCAACATGGGTCTGTTACGTTAATCAACTAGTTAAGCATTTAGGGCTGGTTTGAAAGTCAGGCTGGGTAAGAAGCAGCTCTGAGCTACTGGACTTTGGGGCTGAGGAAGGCTAATTAAAATAAGGACTGTGAGAAAAAAAGGCTTTACTTAAGAGGTGAGACCTACATAGAGTTCTGAAGGGTGGGCAGGGTTTGGGTAGAAGGTGGAAGAGAGAGGCATTTTGGGCAAAGGGAAAAGATGGGAGCAATGGTAACTGAAAAGCAGAAATAATAGTGAGATATGAGGGCAAAAACTGATTTAAAGGCATTTTAATGACTATACATGTAAAGGGATGAAGTGATGTGCTAGATTTTTGGAGTGCCTTGATAACTAGGCAAGTTTTTTATCTGTGGTATGTTTGGTAACAGTCCCGCCCAACCCCCAAAGAAAGATTCAGGCAGTTATTTAAAACCGCATTTTACCTTTAAAAGCTAGTTAACTTTTTCTAAAGGAATTTGAAAAAGAAAGGCATTATTAGTCATGAAGAAACTTGAATTAAAAAAGCAATTTCTGAGATCCTCTGATAAAATTGTGAAATGTTGGCACCTTTTGCTGATGATTTGAAACGAATAGGAACAGTTGCTGCAGCTGGAAACAATAACTTCCGAAGGACAGAAAAGACAGCCAGTAAATATTTAAGTCACCGGGTTGACAACTGAGAGCGTGACTTAGAATTATGATTTCTTTTTCTTAGTGTTACCTAAATCAATACCAACGCTATTAGAAAGACAGCATATAAAATTAAAAAGCTCAGGCTGTAAGGAAAGTATTAAGAAGGAAGTTCAAGAAATCCAGGTTGGACTGTGGTAATCACAGTACAGTCAGAGTAGACGTGTGCAGCACATCCCTATGACGCTTTCCTGCTTCTAAAATGAACTGAAGAAAACAAATGATTCACAGATTTCCTGTGGACGTCCAGTGTCTGGTGTTGATGCCTGGGATCAGTCATAGACCAGTGAAGACGGATTTCTAATGGAAGTCAGTAATGGCACCTAAGAAAATAAGAAATATAAATATAAATGGAAATAGCATGTCATATTTGTGATATGACAGATTTGTGATGTTAAAAAACCTAAGAACTTGAAGACTTAATCTTTTTTCACTTAGGTCATAATTAGCTTCCCCTGTGTGTCACTACTATTGAATTATTTATATGAAAATCTTTAATAATTCTTGTTTTATAAAATTATTTTTATTGTTTATATAGCACATAGAAACGACATAATCATTGTGCATGTTAAAGCACTAAGTAATTCATGGGCAATGACAGTATTATTAGCTGTTAACAAAAAACCCACCACTAACAAATTATTGCAAAAGTAAACTGGAAAACACAATATGATGTTAAGTAAATGTGATATATTGAAAATGTATTATCATAATAAAAACTGTCATACATAGTGACCTAGTGGGAGGGCTTCTCAAGACAGGGGATTTCTCATATAGCAGGCATTAAAATCTACAGTGGCAGTGGCATAATCAGCCCGACCCCAGGGACAGTTTTAAATAGCATTCATGTGTAGAAACAATGGTTACAAATGTGATTATATTACTCCATTAATCAATATGCCATAATGAATATGCAGAGTCTTTCTCTTTTTTCTTCCCTCTTTTCAACTTTCTCATTCCTGTCTCCTTTCCTCCATTCCACCCACTAAAATCTGCCAGACATTGTGTTCAGGGTTGCAGCTGTAAATAAGCAAGACAGAGAAGTCTTTTGCTTCTCACCTTTGTGGGGCTTGAACTCTGCTCTTGCATTCTTCCACCCTCAGTGCCCCCCAGTTTTCAGAGAAGTTAAGCAGGTAGTTACAGTATAGTGCTAATATGAATATTGGAGTCATTTATATAATTATCCTGAATTCTGGTACTCCAGGAGAAGGAAATATGGTTAAATGTGGTTTAAAATGTAGAAAGATACCATGGCATTCTTAAAGGGACTCCTTCCTGGTTACTTTCAGGAGCCATAGAAGGTGATGGTGCTGGTTTTAATGACTAATTTAACCTCAAATTTATGATTTATAAAAAATTTGTACTGGTACATATTAAATACTATCTTTATTTTTATTATCATTAGGATCATTTGTTTTGTGTATGGACTGGAGGGATGTTTAGGGAGGCTAGGTGTGGGTAGAGAATTGCTTTAAATTGTTGAGCAGGGAATGACCAAGATGGAGGAAAGGGATTAAAGTGGGAGGGTATGAGGGAATGAAAATATATATTTAAATGAGCTATAGTCTGTGAGTCCTTGGTCTCCTTTGAGGAGGAAAAAACTGAAGGCATTTACGTATTGACCCCCAGGCAGGGGATACTGTTAACCCAAAGTAGTTTAGTTGCTGACTAGAAGTTTGTTCCTTGGGGAAGGGTAGCAAATTCATGGTTGTTGGGGACAGACCCCTTTTGTATATTCCATGTTGGTAAAAGGATTTCCATAACTTAGAGAATTTGTACTTCAAAATAGGATTTGAAAACCTGTGGAATTTGCTTTAATTACTTTGAAGATATGAAATACATCACCTATTTTTAGATCTCTCCCTAGGTACATTTTAGGCACTTAATCATCACTGAATGGAAGGAAGAATTTGAGAGTTCCTAATAAATTGCAAATTACTTGGAAATCATTCTTGATGATCTAATAAGAAGAGAAACTTTTGATCTTTTCTGAGAAAATTTTTATAGAATTCAGAATTTATATTTAATTTAAGAGAGCTATGTAGTCTACTTTATTGATGCTTGAATCTACATTTTTAGTTTTTATTGAAATGTTTGTAAAGTTAACGTACTTTTTTTATGGATACATCTGAAACTGCATTAGAAGAATCTGATCATTTGTTCTGGGAATCTTATTTTATTTATTTATTTGTTTGCTTATTTGTTTGATGTCTACAGCAGCTAGTATTCCCAGGTGATCTCCCATCCAAGTACTAACCAGGACCGACCCTGCTTAGCTTCCTAAATCAGATGAGATTGGACATGTTCAGGGTGGCATTGTCATAGACTCTTATTTTTTAATTAAGTGGTATACCACCACAATTGAGGGTCCAGATCTTTAGGCTATACACCCTTTAAGGCAGATCGCAAACCTATATTTAATGCACTGAAAGGCATGCAGGGTGGGTTTCCTTGGTATTTGCTGTCTTAGAAGAAGTAGATAGAATAATACTTAAGTGTGTAGGCTCTGGATCCAGACCACCTGGCTCCAGATAGAGTGAGTTCTAACTCTACTAGGACTCCTATTAAATGGTTTATTTTTTCAGTACTTTGGTTTACTCGTCTGTAAAATGGGAATGACAGTACTTACTTACCTTAAAGAATTATAGTACAGATTAAATATGGCAATTTACATCAAAAGAACTACCTTGTATTATTATAAATATAAGCATTAACTTCTTTTGCTATGTTAATATAACTTTTATTTAGAAAGCATTTATTAAATGAATTGAAGTACCACAATCTAATTTATTTCACTTTAAGAAGAAATTCATTTGAAAGCACTAAATACTGCATTTATAACAGTATTCGGTATGATACTGTGGTTTCTCCCACATTGAGCCAGATGGCGTTCTCTAGCTACTGAATAAAGAATCTTTTAGCTGTGTCATTTTAGTAGCAGTCACATACATTATTTTAAAATGAAATTAACATGGAGTTAGAAAATTGATGGCATTGTATAGAAGTTTCAACTAGGTCATAAGAAAATTATGTTTCATCCAGGTATTTTAAAAGCATCAAAAAGATACACTAAAATAGTTATACTTGTAAGGGCTTGTTTTGACAAAGATTACTTTAGAAAGAAAGTAAATAAAAGCAAAAAAGGAAAAACCTGTAAGTTTACTTATAAATGTGACCATGACTCTTGGTGTTCAACTCAGATTGAAGTCCTCAGTATACTTTTTGTTGTGATTTTTCTATTTTATTTTTATTCATGGTAATAATTAATTGAAAAAAATTTTTTAAAATTATACTATAATTCCTATTTAGTCTCATGCATTTAGATTTGTAGATAAAAACCACTTTCTTCACAAGCAGTTATTGAAAATCTAATATGTGTTCATCTCAGATCTGAACTAAGAGGATATGGCAGTGAACAAAACACACAAAAATCCTTGCCATTGTGTAGCTTAATAGTGAAGGGAGGCATGTAATAAACACATAGTTAAAGTTTGTCTGATGGGGTTAAGTAGTATGTGGAAAAAGAAAGCAAGGTTGTATATAGGAAGGTTAATAACTTTAAGTAGCATGATCAGAGAGGACTTCACAGAAAATGTGACTTTTGAGTACAGACTTGGAGACCATGAGGGAGTGAGCCATGTGGAAGCTCTGGGGAAGAATATTTCGCGTAGAGGGGATAATGGAGGTTGTCGGTGGATCAGAGTGAACAAAGGGTAGAGTACTAGGCATGAGGTCAGAAACATAAGCAACATTGTACAGGGCCTTGTAGGCCCTGTAAAACTGACTTTTACTCTTAATGAAGAGGGAAACAACTGGACATTTTTGAGCAGAGGAAAGTGATTTGGTTTCCATTTTAAAAAAATTCCTACATCAGCTGTTCTGGAACGAGACTGTAGAGGAGCAGCAGGAGACCTGTTGAAAGGCTCCTGCAGTCTGTATGGTGATGGTGGATCCAGTCACCATCCAGCTACTGGTGGCTGCTCTGGAGATATTGACAAGTGGTTGGAGTCCTGGTTTACTTTGAAGGTAGAGTCAACAGGATTTGCTGACAGCTTGAATATCAAATTAGAGTCATCAAAGGCTTTGGGTCTGAATAACAAATGATGGAATTACTGTGACATGACCTGCAGGAAGACTGTTGGAGGGGTCTTTTTCAGGATTGTTGTGAGGTGGGAAGTCAGCAATTCTGTTTCACATGTGTTGAGTTTGAGTGGAAAGGTGCAGGTTTCCACATATAATCCCACAGCACATGTGCGTTATTCGTAAAGGTAAAAAAAAAAAAAAAGAGGGGGGTGGGAAATGAGGTATGGTGTGCTCCAATTTGAGAAATACGTGCATTTTATATTCAGGATTATTGTAAAGGTGCACTTGATTGCAAATATTTAGGAACTCTTATTTCTGAGTTGCTTCTTTATGTCACGGTTCCATCTAACTTTTCCTGTTCTATAAGTCAAGAGTGCATTTTATTTTATTTATTATTTTATTTTATTTTATTGGTTTTTAGACAAATACACCAAAACATTTCTATTTCAAATTTATCATTCAGAGACTTATCTTTAAAGTATTATCTACATTGGGTAGCTATGTGTTTATCCCAAAATGATGCCGCAGTTGCACAAATATTTTTGGAATCTGTTTTTATATTAATTCAAAAACTAACTTAGAAGTCACTTAGGGAAATTAGTTTTGAAGGGGTTTTCAATTTTTAGACACTGACTTTCATTCAACCTCTGCTTTGGCACATTGTGCAGTGGTACTCCTAAAGAGCCAACAGCTTTTCACGGCCAAGTTTAGTCTTGTACCCATCAGTAGATTAATGATGTGGACTAATGACAGTGCACGAGGGCTCTGCCTGCTGGAGACTATGTGGGAGAAGGGGCGGGGCCCATGCTGGCCTTTGCTTCCTGCCCCAGGACCACCTGCCACTTGACACTGTTCTCACCTGCCAGGCCAAGGGAGGCTGGGTTTTGCAGGAACTGTTACTAGACATTTGATACCTTTTAATTTCTCTGAAAATAAATATTATATATTAAAAATCTGTTTACTCCCAATGTATACTTTTAAAGTACATATTGCCGTAAAGAAATATATTGCCGTTTTGCTAAAAGGAACATTCTTTATATAGTATAATCTTACGAGAATCCTTGTCACAAACTTTCCATGTTTCCTGTACCAAGATTAGTTATAGTTCTCTTGAGGATTATGTATGAATTTATGGTTTTATTTTTTAAAATCTTTATGGACACTGAATTATGTCACTTATCATGGCTACTAAAAAGCTTCGTCAAATTTGTTTAGCTTTTTTTTTACTTATTTTTTTAAACTTATTTTTACTTTTTTTTTTAACTTATTTTTTATTTTATTTTTAAATTGTGGTAAAAAGTACATGACAACAAATTTTACTACCTTAACTATTTCTTAGTGTGAAGCCCAGTTGTGTTAACTATATTCGTGTTGTGCAATAGATCTTTAGGACTTTATCTTGTAAAACTTCATGCTTATTGTACAACTTCCCATTTTCTCCTCCCTCTCATCCATTTATTTTTAAAAGTCACTTTAAAAAAAATCTATCAATACACAGAGTATTAAAATGTAAAATTACATGAAATGGATGATTGTGATAAAACAGCAATTTCCTATTTCTCATGCATCTTCTGCTTGTCTTCATCTATGTAGGCAATGGCAGTCAACTCTCTTTTTGTGTTTCTCAACAAAATTATATCACAATTCTTATTTAAATTAGTAGTGTATATATTTTTTGAAGACTACATCATCAGTATTTACTATCTAGTGAGATGGTATACTATGCTAAGTTGCCATTCTTATATGATTTTTTTTTGTTGTTTCAACTTGAGTTACATTTGTTGCCTGTTTACTTTTCTAAGTCTCTATCAATGTTCTGACAGTATTTTAAATGATGAAATGATTTGGGGACCTCACTGCTCCCACTTTTTATCTTCAGGCAGGATGGCTTATTCCTTAGGCCTGAAGAATCTCTATTATTCTGGGACTCCCTTCAGTGCTTTGTCATGTTGGATTGCATACCTTATGCTTTCTTGTTTGGTAGAACACTCAATCGGTAGCTTCCTAATGAGAATACCGGAGGCTAAATATTTTTTCCTTTCATGGCTGAAGCTGCCTTTATTTCTGTTCCCACACTTGAATGACAGTTTGGCTGGGTATAGAATTTCATGTTGGAAATAATTTTTCACCTCAGAATTTAAAACTCATTGCTCTGTATTGTCCTCTAGATTCCATTTATACTTTCAAGAATTCTTTGTCATTTAACTGCTAATTAAATATGTGTATATATGTATATGTATATACATATGCATCTTAATTTTTTTTCCTCTGGAAGCTCAGAATCTTTTTTATATTCTGGTATGGTACAATTTCATAATAATTTGCTTTATAATAGGTCTTTTTTTTATTCAGTGGTCTGGGTACTTGGTGGAATCTTTGGATCTGAAGACTTGTAATCTTTGGTTATGGGATGAATCTGGAGACTTGTGTTTTGTCTGAGAAATTTTCCGATTTTATTACTTTGCTAATCACTGCTCTTCTGTTTCTTCTATATTTTCTAGAACTCTTATTAGACTTTGGATCTACTCAGTTATGGAATTGGTATTCTTATCCTCCTATTTTTCACTTGCATTTTTTATCTTTTGGTCTTTTGTTTCTCTTTTCTAGGAGATTCCTTTGACTTAGTTTTCCAATTCTTTACTTTAAATTTTTATTTGTTAGATAAAGCTTTAATTTTAGAGATCTCTTTTTTGGTCACTGGTGATTTTTTTTACACCGCTTCCTATTCTTATTTTATTTATGTGATACCTTCTTTCTCTGACAATATTAATTGTAGGATCTATTTGTTTTGTCTATGTTTAAATTATTATTCTCTAAGGAATATTAAACATAGTTTTTTTAAAAAATAAAAATGTTTCTATTTAAAGTAGTCTTCTGTGCAATGTCTATGTTACATTCAGACTATTTTTCCCTGTTTATTTTTGTATATTGCTCTTATATGATGGAGGCTGTTCTTGAATATATAGTTATCATTCTCTATTTAGTGTTTTTTTTTTTTAAGCATGAGTCTCAACATGCTGCTAAACACCTCTCTCTGTATGTAAGGCTTATTGGCAGGTTGTTTTGGCCATATGGTGATAAGTGGCAAGCAAGCTGCTTCATCAGGGGACTCACAAATGTCAATACATAAAGCCTTTTACTTAGGTTTAATTTTTTCAGAGAAGACTCTTGTAACCTCTTGGATGGGGAAATTCCTGTAAGTGGGAGCAGAACAAGAGAGTAGATCTGCGGGTCCCAGTGTTTTTCAGTTTTCAGATTTTCACTCAGTCCCAAGTGTCTACAGGTCAGTTTCTCCGGAGAAAAATATGGTTGCATTGGGTAGGGGTGGAATTCTGGGGGTTTCAGTTGGTCTATAGACAGACTTCACCCAGCTCTCCTGTTTTTAATTCTGCTCCTCATTGTCCTTGTCTTTTTCTTATCTGGCTTGAGTTTTGTGCATGGATTGGCTCACTTCTCATTGGTATCTCCCTGACAGGCACTTGACCAGCAGCTTTCTTTGCTCTATCAAACTAGAAATGTTTCTAATGTTCTCTTTGTCCTGGTGCATTTACATCGTTTTTATTCCTTTACTAACATGTGTTTCAAGAGGGAGAGGAAATAAAAAGTCTGAGTGGTTAATCTGCCATGTTTAACAAATGTCCCGTCTTGCTATTTAAATTTTTATTTCATTTTTCAAGGTTGTAAGTATTTCACTAATCATCTTAAAATCATTTCTGGAATAAGGCTGAGTATACAATGTTTTAAAAGCTTTTTTTTGAAGGGTGGTGGCGTGTGTTAGTATGAGAAAACAATATAAAGTGGAACACAGAATGGAAAATTAATGAAAGCTTAATATAGTGAGTAGAATTTAGTGTGATTAAAGATAACTTTTGAATTTTTAGATACCTGAATTATATAATCAACATTCTTCCCACCCAGATTACCCCCTCCTTAACCCCACCTCCCACCAAAAAAAAAAAAGGAAAAAAATGAAAGAATACTAGACTGTGCCCTGAGGCACATTTTCTTTATGTTAGTATCTCTTTTTCAATGCTCACTGCTTTCAAGATGTGGGCCTACTGAAAAAGAGCTGTATGATTCTGGCTAACCACCATAGTTTTTTAATATAGATAATAAATTATATATAGTAATAGGTTATATTGCTAAAAATATATTTTTAAAATAAAAAGAATTCAGATTTATAGTTTCTAGGTTTGATCTGTAAGTATTTTTTTAATCTGACAGAACTATTCCATGAAAGTTCACAATGATGAATAATTATCCTGTTAATTTTCAAAGATAAGTTTAACCTTTAGTGGTCATGTGACTTAAATTTAGACAGGCAAGTGCTAATGTACTATAACCATTTTATATTGGTGTTTGCTCATACAGGATGACTGAAGTTATGGACTTATTTGGAGCCTAAACAGAAATAGATCTCACATTATAAATGTGGAATCACTATGTTGTACACCTGAAACTAATGTAATACTGTATGATGTCAACTATACTTAATTTAAAAAAGAATAGACCATCTTCTCCTCGTGCTTGTTTTCTATACATTATATAGGTTTAGTATGTTTTTGTATATATTTCCTAAACATGGAATAATGCAGTTATATAAAAGCAGTTTCCTTGTTGGGGTATATTTCTTATATTGCTACATAGATATAAAACACTTTATTTGAAGGTTAATTTGCTTTTGAGCACATTGTAATTGGTTTTTCCTTCTCACTGCTTAATGCATTAGCAAAAGATCAGTGTTTGGCCAGAACTGTTTGAATTTTTAATTTTGTGTAATAAACACAGTGTTTACTATGTGCAAAGCACTGTTCCAAGTCCTTTACAAAGATCATCTAATTTAATTCACAATGTTCATCTGAGGTTGGTACTATTATTATTCCCATTTTCTCAGAGAGGAGAAGGAAACTGTTGGAACAGCTGGAAATAGTAGAGTCATGATGTGAAGTTAGAGAGTCTAGCTTCTTAGTTCATGATCTTGGCCGCTATGACCTGAAGTAGTAACTCATACCAGCATGCTCACTCAGTGTTAATACAAAGCTGTTACAGCTCCTTCGGTCTTTATCTGAACCATGGTAGACAGTAAAAGGCTTGTGGAGTAACAATAAGATTCCAAATAAAGTAAAAGTCCATAAAACAAAACAAAAATAAAAACTGTTGACTGTCTTGGTTCTAGTACAATAAAAATGTCCAGGTAAAAATCTTGTCAAACTTTACATTTAATGATTCTAAAAAAGGAAAACATTGATCTATCAAAACTGTTTTTATATCTCTCTTGAAAGAGAGGGGTATAGAAATCAACAGTTCTGCTGTGATGTCAGCTAGCGCTCCTGGAGACAGGTTCCCCTCTCACAATATTGAGGCTCTTTGGCCATCTTGAAAGCAGACAAAAACTAATTTGGTTTGGTAGTAATCAGGGAGATTTTATTATCCCCCCCATAGCCAATGAACCACACAGAAAGCAGGAGGTATAACAAAGGTGTCTCAAAGGTGTGGATTATTGACCAAAACCTAATGAGTTCCTCAAGCACAGGGTTACACCCTGCTCTCTCTGTAACCATCCATTTTGTTTGACTGGCAAGGGATGGACTGAAGGGCACATTTTCAGAAGTGGTAAACTAAGTCTGTATGCCTTTCATGTGAAATATCTGTCTCTCTTTATAAGGACCTAGAATGTGCACAGAGGCATTAGGCTTAGAGAGAGTGTGATGTTGGGTCCTTCCCACATTTGTAGGTTAGCAGATAAATATCAGAATTACCCAGATCTTTTATTAATTTGGGGAAAAATGAAGAATTTTTTTGGCTATAAAGGAGTATAGATTATCTGGTACCTGTGTTAGAAGATATGAATGTGCTGGATGGAAGACGCCACACAATGTAACCCTGGAATAGCTGTAGCTACCAATTCACAGAACTCAGTGAATATTTCTGTTTGTGTTGGAAGCCAGCATGGCACCCACATTATGCTGTGCTGAGAGATTAACATGATTGTGATAGTGCCGTCAAGATACTCATAGAAATCATAATATGAGGAATAGAATGAAATCAAAGTGTCTTATAATAAACACTAGGTATTTTTAGGTAAATAATGCTTTCCAGTTACCCATGAATTCAGAATCCTGGGAGGTCTGAGGTATAAGGAAGAATTTGGCATGCAGGATTTAGCATCAGCAGACTCTGGCTTGGATCCTGGCTCCACCACTTTTGTCACCTTGGGCAATCTTTTCAACCTCCAAGTCTCAATTTTCTCTTATGTAAAATGAGGATAATAATAAGATAATCAATAAGATTAAATGAGATAATATGAACAAGTATTTAGTGCCACTTTGAAACACCTAGTACATTTTAATAATAGTATTAATTGCAGTCATCATCATCAACAGCAGCAGCTTCTCCCTCTCCTTCACATACTCATCCTATTGATTTCATGTGCAAAATATTTCTTAAGTTTCTTTTCTACTCCTGTCACTTGATTTTATTTTCATCATTCACTTATGCTACTGTAGCAGTGTCCTGGTTGGCTTCAGTGGCTCAGTCTACACCTCTAAAATCCATCCTCAAAATTCTTACTAGTGATCATTTTAAAACTCAAATGCAACCATTCCCCTATTGCTAAATCCCTTTCAATATTCCTCATAGCCTTCAGGATAAAGGTAATCCTTCTCACAGTTGCAAGGGAGTCTCTGTGTAGCTTTAAGCCTCAGGTGGTTATTTTTAGACTTTATAGGCTACCATTCACAATCTTAAAGAATGCAACAGAGTTTTGCTTCCTTGCTACATCCTAGATCATAAAGTCAGCCACTGAGCACTCCTCATTGCCACATCAGTCAGTTTTATGAAGAAGAAATAATGACCTTGAGACCTTCTAAATATGGTACTATTTAGTTAAATCAATAACTATTTAGAGAATACTGTCTATGAATTTAACAAATTAGACCAGATTTGTTCTTTCTGAATCTCAGTATGATTCCTTTTTCATTTAAATAATTTCTGAATTTACTCTGGGTTGGAAATTTTATTGGAATATATTAGCAAGTAAAGTTTATGTACTAGCTCTAGTATCTTATTTAGACTCCACCAGCATTTCTATATATCTGTTTTGACAATATAGGAAATTTGTGATGAAGGCTGGTGGTCAGAATGGGCCTCCCAGTAGTAGCTGGGTCTCCCTTGGGAGATATCACCATCAGGAGGGGTTTCCACATGAATAGGATTATTTTATATTTTATTTGTTTCAATTGTATGAACTCTAAAGTTATAGATCTGACATCTTTGTAGGCGTAAACCCAGGTTTCATTTTCTACCTTATAGCATTAACTTGAACTTTTCATTATCTTTTACATAGAGGTCACTGCACTGTTCTGATGAGAAAGAAAAACTGCTTTAAATTCAAGGCATTTCTTCTATCAAGTTAAAAAAGTTCTCCCTAGAGAAAAGCATTTTACAGCAGGGTTCCTTAGCTTGTGGGGTGTACTATGGACAAGGTGCATAAAATGTGAAGCACATGAGTGAAAGAATAGTTCATTTAGCTTGCATATGAAATTCCAGATTTCTTTTTCCTACTGTTATAAGAAGCATTTCAGATTTTGTGTGTATTTGCTTTTTTTCCCATTTTTAAAATGGTTGCTTTGTGTATTCTTTCCAAAGATATTTAAAATGTGATGACTTCAGTGGAATACAAATATTAAGGTTGATGTCTAAAGGTCGTTTTTAAAATTTAAAACATCTGTGCTCCTTCATTCTTAAATATTTATTGAACAGAAGTTGTGTTAGTTGTACTGGTGGTGAGTCCTAGAATAGACCCTAGTCTGTGATGCCCATACAGACTTGGAGGAAACAGCCAGGTTTAGTGCCCGCTCTCTTAGTGTTACCGCTGGGGCAGACATCTTCAGAGGTCTCCTCATTTTCTGTAACTTGAGTCTTTGTAATGAATAGCTTGTGCAGATACTTTTCTTTTAACACCGTACACTCAGGGTTGTGTTGTTGGGAAGTTCCAGGAAAGGCTCATCAGGGAAGTGGATCTTGAGAGCAGAAATGGAACTAGTTTGTGCTATGACATAACTGTTGTTTTGCTTCTTTGTTTCTTCTATAGTCAATGCAGTGGGTGCCCCAGGCATACATGAAGGAGCTTCTGTGAAAGAGCATCCGCTTGGTTATTCACTTTGGGTCCTCTGCCTTTTTCATTCTTCCTAATAATTCTCTTGCTAGATTCTTTCCAACCTGATATTCATAATAAATTTGTTTACTGAGCAGAGATAAGTTGTTTAAGCTGGCTCTGATATCATACATTGTTCATTTATCTGAGTTATTTGACTTCCTTTAAAAATGGACTTACAGCATAAGGACTCTAATGTAAGAAAGATTATTGAGGAAGATCAAGTGTGTCATTGGAATTAAGTCATTTACATAAGGATATGGGTCACATAAATTAAGGGGATAGTCCACACCATGGTGGATGACCAAGGGCTGGAAGGGAAGGAAGAATGGATCATACTCATCAAGATCTGCTTCAGGGTGGAGCTCTTGTCTTTTCATTTTTGTACCTTTGTGCTTGGCACTGTGCCAGACCCATAGTAGGAGTTCAGTATATGTTTTTTGAAGTAACTGTTATTTCAAATGTTGAGATGTTGAGAGTAAGCTCTGAGATAAGATGGAAAGTAATGATTACATTATAAATACTAAGGATACAGAGAAAAGTCAAGAGGAATAGAAGGCAAATAATGACTTAAAAAAATGAAAAACCATTTAATGTTAATGGAAAGGTATTTAATTAAAAGAAAAACAGTAGACTGACAATGTACATTTTTATTAAGCTTCTTTATACAAGTAAATATTAAATATTAAAATCCAAATTATTACTTTAACCTTAAAAGTATAAGACTTTTTATATGGCTCTTGTCTAGATCAACTGAACTCTTTTACTTTAATTTGAAGGTTATATTGGATAAATTCTAGACTATTTCTGTATCTGAATGACTATATGACAGTTTTTTACTAGTTAAAAAAATATGTAGTTGAAAAATCTTATTTAATATGTCCCTATTCAATGTAGTATTAACATTTAGTATTCTAGGTAAGTTAACTGATTCACTGTGCATGCCCCAGAATCTGTGTGTATTAATTAATAACTATCACGTAAGTGTTCTTGAATTAAAGAGCTAACTGATTGAAAGGTGACAGTATTCAAATAAGAACATGATGAGAAAATGTTTCATTTGGAAAATTAGTTTAAGGTTCATGAGCAAGAAACTATGAATAACTTTTAGGTATGAATGATAAGGTAGTAAATAATCATTTAAGACTGAATATGGCATATCTTCTATGTAGACCTCGAGCAGCTAAGTTGCTACTTCAACTAAGAATGGACTTGATTACGTGGTTTATATAATCTTATGTGATCGGGATAATTTCTCCCAAATGAAATTCTGGTTGCTGTTTTCCTGTTTATTACTCCCTGTTGCCTATGATAAACCCAAAACTCAGGCTGGCACACAGACCCTTTGTGATTGCCCATCGTCAGCCTTATTTAAGCCTCACCTTTCACCTATTTTGCTTTCTTTTCCTCCTACTTTCTTCAGATTTTCTGTAGAGAACTACTATATTCCCAAAAATATGTTGTAATAATTTCTACCTCATTTTTTATACCCCTAATGCTCTTTCTATCTAAAAAGCCTCTCCCTAACATTATAAGGTTTTAAAAATATAACTTGATAAATATTTAATGGCTCCTTTTAGCATTATACCAAATGTATTAAAGTAATAAACGATTGAGATGTATATTCTCTACCACAGGAAGCAATGAGTAAGAGTATAGAAATGATTTGTTCAAAAAGAGCAAAAAGAAAAAAAATAGAAATGATTCATTTATGTATTTTCAACATGTATTTATCGAGCACCTATTATTTGCTAGGCACTGTTCTTGGCCTTAGAGATTTACTTTTACTTTCCCACGGAACTTTTACTTTAGTGGGGATGACAGACAGATAATAAAGATAAATACGAAGTAGCAGTCAGAGAGAAGTGCAAAGAATATAAACCAAAGCAAGGAAAAGAGAAAGAGAGATGTGAGGGTCAGGGAAAGTATTTCTGAGAAGTTGACTTCTGAGTGTAGATCTTAAAGAAAGGAGGGAATATTTGGAAGAAGAGGGTGCAGTGGGGTTGAGATATAGAGGGGCTTGATGTCCTTAAGAAACAGGATGGAGCTTAGGGTGGCTGAACCAGGGGCCTGGTGAAGAGGTCATAGTTAGGAGGTAGCATTTTATTCTAAGTTAGAAACTGTTTAAGGAGAGCAGAACAGTGATACTTTTAAAATCCTGACCATTGTGCACAGACTGGGGCAGAGGGAAGAAAAGGACAGTAGCAGCAGAAAGACAAGTTAGGAGGCTGTCGTGATCATCCAGAGATACATGGCAACTTGGACTAAGATGGAAGCAGTGAAGGTGCTGAGAACTGGTTGCATTTGAAATATGTTCTGAAAGTAGAGCCAAAAAAACTAGATGTCAGGTTAGATGTGGGGTATCAGAGAGCAACTAAGGTTTCTCAAGTTTTCAACAAGAGAAATCAAGTATATTAATTGTAGGGCCATTTATTGAGATGGAGAATGTTGAATGGGAGGAGCGGGGCTGGGAAGGTATGGAATCAGGAATTCGGTTTTGGGCTTGTTAAATTTGAAATTCCTGTTAGATATTTGAAAGAAATATTCACATAAGTAGTTGGATATTTGAGCTGGAATGAAGGTAAGGTAGGGCCTAGAGATATAAATTTGGGAACCCTCAGGTATTGATGGCATTTAACCTATTACATTTAAGATCACCTTAGGAGGGAGTGTCAACAGAGTTGAAAAGAGGTCCAAGGTACCAGCACTGGGAAGCCTTCTGTCTTTAGAGTTTGGGGAGAAGAGAAACCTCCAGTACAAGAGACCAAGAAAGCAGAGCCAGTGAGGTAAAAAGAAAACTAGCATGGAGCCCAAGTGAAGAAAAGAGGAGGCGATCAGTTGCGGCAGCTACTGCTGGGAGGTCCAGGTGAGGTCTGGGAATTGCACACTGGGATTGGCATTGTGGAGACCATTGCTGACCATGGTGTAGTGGAGAGGACAGAAACCCGATTAAAATTAGTTTAAGAATGCAAGGGAGTTTTTGCTTTTGTTGTTGTTTTTGGTCTCAGAAAATCATTGCCAAGATTGATGCGTAGTAATCTTTTCACACTATATACATATATCAAATCATTACATTGTAAACCTAAAATTAATACAATGTTATATGTCAGTTATATTGCAAATTTTTTAAAAAGCAAAAAAAAAAAAAGGGAGAAGCAGTGGAACCAATTGGATTTAACTGTTCTTTGAGAAATTTTGTTATAAATACAGAGTAATGAAGCTATAGCTGGGAGGGTTGAGAGATCAAGGGATTTTTAAGGTAGAAAACATTAGGAATATAACAGTGTCATTTTCCTTCCTTTTTGTTTTGTTTTGTTTTGTTTTGTTTTGTTTTGTTTTGTTAAGAAGACATGCCTTAGCCAAAGTGGTACTTAGCTCCAATATTTACAGTTCCTATAAACATGAGAAAATTGTCATTGAAAGAGGCTGAGCTTTTTATATTCTCTGTGGTGTTAAAATCTTTTTATAAAGTATGCAATTTCAGGGCTTTTCCAACTCTTTTAACTTTTCAGATGTTAGATGGTGTTTCAGAACTGATATGAAGTTGAATTTTCCTGTGTGAGATTTTTTATAAACTAAATTTCAGACTAAAAATTCTAGAGAGGACTTTTATGTCTAAAGCAAAATTGGTGGCAGTTATAGTCTTCTGTTTTTTTAGAATACCTAAATGGAGTTAAAAGAATCAAACATTTTTCCAATAAGTGTTAGATGTACATGGCAATTGTTTAAAAATTTAAAAAATAATTAAAACACTTGAAGAAAATTAGCCGAGGCATGCTACTTTTGTTTGTTCTGAAAGGTAAGGTTAGTTTTAGTTATAATTAATTGTCCACACAAATATATGCTTTTCTTACATTTTTAGTGATAGTGGCAATATCTTGGAGAAAAAGGGTCTTCTTCAGAGTCCTGTGGTGGTGGCATTTTCACCTGTGCTTATATACACTATTCTAACACTAATTATATTAATGTTTATTTTCTTGCTTTAATTTCATGGTAATTGTAATAATAGCACAATAATAAATTCCACTGGTAAATTACCTTGCCTACTTTTACAATATAATTTCTTATTTGTACTACCTTATGCTTTTTGTAAATGAGAGAAAAAGCAAAATAGTGCTGGATTCTTCTGATTGAGAAGTAGACTCTGCTTCTACCTGGATATCATCATGGATTCACCAGATTTTAATAAGAAAGCCAATTATTTGTGTGTGTTTTGAAAGCTGGTGCCTTAAAATTGTATTCCTTTTTTTTTCATCAGAAAGAACTTTTTTTTTTTTTTTTTTTTAGTACAGTCTCAGAAGATAGAATCCATTTTCCTGATTGGCACACATTCTCTTAAAATATCCCCAATTTTTTCGAAAATGTGTTCCTGCCTGCCAGTTTGGGATTGTTTATCCGAAAAGTAACTTGGTTACTACTGGCAAAATTGATCTTGATGAATTTTATTTTTTTAATCTTCTGTTGTCCAAAATTTCAAGTGGCAGTTAGGTAGGAATACATTATGTGTCTGTTTTTCCTGTTGATAAATGTAAAGTTCACCTCTGCTGGCATTCACTACTTATGAAATTTCCCTTGTGTGTTCTGATGATGGTAAAATCTCTTGTAATTCTAATCTGTTCAATAAACCTTACTTTGAAGTTTCATTATGGGTTCTCAGTTCTGACTTGACCCGTAAGCTGCAGCTTTGCAGTTACAGTGGAGAAATGTGGTGGTGAGAAAAGCTTGTGTGTGTACTGCGGAGAGGAAGAGCGGAAGCGGGAGGGAGGGGGAGAGAAAGAGAAAACTAAATTTTCTCATTAAAACTCAGAGAACTATAAATAGCTCTTTGTACTTTTAGCTAAAGGAAATATCAGGAAGAAAGGTTGTAAGGTAGCACTTATAGCTGTTAAAAAAGTAGTTGAATTTCATGGAGTGGTGTAAAAGCAAAGTGTAACGGCAATAGAAATAGATACTGGAGAAGAATCAAATCATTAGGAACTGATGGACTGAAGGAGTGACAGAAAATGAGTCTGTATCAGCTCATGGCTGATACAGAAGGAAGTGCCCAGGCAGATGTGATGCCAGAGAACCAAGACCGTTACCAGACCTCGTGCAGAAGTGTGAGCCCCAGGATAAAGGGGTGTGTCTGTGGTGCCTAAAGGCTAAG
The DNA here is from genome assembly GCA_004027375.1 of Macroglossus sobrinus. NCBI lineage: Eukaryota > Metazoa > Chordata > Mammalia > Chiroptera > Pteropodidae > Macroglossus > Macroglossus sobrinus. The sequence continues at coordinate 32,137 of PVKZ01002233.1, read as the reverse complement.
TGCATCATCAGCTCTAAATATACATTATGCTTATCATTGGGTTGCAAAAGCCTTTGACTTATTGAACTGTTCTAAGCAGTTTATACATCATTTAGCCTCACAACAACCCTCTAAAGTATATAAACATTATTATTAGTCCCATAAGTGAGGTATCTTGCTGATTGGGAACCCATGTTCATTTGATGCTTGGACTCATGTTCTTCTCCATCTAGCTGTTTTCCATCTGGACTTGTGTTGGTTGGTGCTTCAGTGTACCTGTTTATGTGGTTTCACCCATGATATTGCTCCTTTTCTCCTTATCAAACTTATTTCAACCCTTAGAGTCCTGAGTTAAAGAACCTTTATGGGTGTGAGAGGAAATATCTGAACCAAGGTGGATCTGCACCAGACTGTTGTCCTTGAAGTCAGGTGGTGCTGCCCGCAATGTAGTTATTGCATGCCCATAAAAGGAATTGGTTGTTATGGGGTCAGTCAGAAAGTATGAACTGATACACACACACACACACACACACACACACACACACACACACACACACACGTGTGTGTGTGTGTGTGTGTGTGTGTGTATCTATATATATGTGTGTTTATATTTATTTATTTATTTATTTTAAATATGAACTAAATCTTCCTTGAATGATTAGGAGAACCAATGACTACTGAGGGAATCTGGTGCTTCAGGGGAGGATTGATAAAACGAAGTTAATCAATTTGGCCTTTGTATTGTGATGAGTAAAACTCCATCTTCCCTAAATTAGAATCAGTATTCCCCAATACTGAGAGGAATGAAAGCTAGATAGTCTCCAGGTTTCTCATCACTAGCTGTTGCAGCAATTTACAAAGCTTAATTTTTCTTATAGGTTATGGAAAAGGGATTTGGTTGTCTGTGTCCAGGGTGACCATAAAAACATATCTTTGAACCATATGGGCAGGCAGTGTACTTGGAGTCCCTGGAATCTATCCAGATAATCTTCCACCAGTGGGGAGAAAAGAACCATTGTTCATGAGGGTTCAAATTGCGGAAGTTGTTCAACTCTTTTAGGCTGTACTCCTATGATATTACAAAGGTTCTTTTGTTGAACTATCAAATTACATCCAGATATAGATAACAATTCTTGTGCTAAGCGTAATCATTGCTGGTCTTTGGATGTATATTCTTGTCTCCTCTTCCTTTCCCGCAACATGTTGCCTTTTGAATTCTTTGTTACTGGTATTCAGAATTTGAGTACCTAAACTGAAAATCTGCCAATTTTGCTTAATCCATCATTCTGAGGCCTCCCTTATTCTGAACTCCTATAGTATTTTCTTTTATGTCTGTGGCAATTATTTCTTGCATCATATTTATTTGGATAAATATCTGTCAGAGCAGTAATTGTGTCTCATTCATTTTTATGCTTCCTATAGCACTTAATACAAAGGTTAATAAATGATTGACAAATGAATAGGACATTAAAAAATTATTTAGTAATGAAATACAGAAAATGCATTTTACTCTATATCTTCTTAGCACTTTCTTTACATATTCCATAAGTCCGTAGTGTACTTTTGTGACTTTTTCCAGAATCCCCTTGCTATTACTTCTTTAATTTTTAATAACTCTCTTTCATTTGTCACCAGAAGCCTTTAAAGCTCAGGGTTAGCATAGCAAGCTGATTTCCCTTCCATAATTCCTGTGACATTTCTTAGCTACTTAGTGGTGGTGATATTTACCAACACTTTATAAATAGAATCTGCAAGGCTAAGTCAGTTTATTTCCCTTTAGGTACTGTGTCTAGAGTTTGAATACATGCTCCCACAGCAACTTGGATGCCTGGTGAAGTTAATTGGTCCAAGTAGGCAGGCTTCTTACAGGTACAGATAACTCATTACTAGGTACTACCGCATGATTTACAGCAGTTACACAATTTCCCCTGTCAAGTTTTAACAGTAAACTAAAAAAATTGAATGTATACGCTAATTTAGTATAAATTTATAGTATAAATGTTATTATATATAGTAGCTTTGTAAAAACCTTTGGTTGCTATTACACTCATCCTTTCCTACCATCATAAAAGTCAACATCAGTCATAAATCTCCTCATTTATTAAGTCACTTAGCTCTAGCTCTGGCATTAGTGCTTCCTAGTAGCTGCGTATTCTTTGTACATGTATTTCCATGTATACAAGCGCTCTTGGTTATGAGGAACTGAAAATCAACCTGAAGTAGCTAAAGAAAAAATGGTAATTATCAGGAGGGTAGTGTGGCAGAATAGAAACAAGGGCTTTGCAACCTCGCTTTGGAAAGTCAAGCAAACAGGCAGTGCTAAGGACCTGGGGCTAGGACCAGGGAGTCCATGTTGTCAGTGCTGTCTATTGCCCTCATCTCTAGACCCTTATTCCTTGATAGTTTTAGGATTTCAGTCCAGGGCTGGAGCCACTGACACTGGTGGCTTTCTCTACAGGGCTGGAACTACTGACACTGGTAGCTTCTAAGCTGATGCTTTCTCTGCATTGCCACCATCAGGGATGGAGGAATGGGATGCATTTTAGCTCTGGTTGGAAAAGTCCCAGTAACGCCTGGCCCAAGTTAGATTCCTTGTCTGGTCCTGGACAGGGTGCAGCCTTCCTAGACTCCAGTGTGGGAGGAAGAGCTATTCCAGGGATCTATCTTATTTTTTTTCTGACAAAATTATACTGTATTTATTTTTATGATTTATTTTTTTAGTTGAAGACATGATTTAAATCCACTCCTGCCCTGTCTACCTCCCCCTTCCCCGCTACCCCCTACAGTCTGGTAACCACTAAGACCTACCTTATTTTAATAACCATTCAGGAAAAACATTCCACAAGGAGTGGCAGAAAGGATTCAACCAGTGTTTGAGTGCTACTGTTATCACTGTTTTACTGAATACAAAAGGAGTATAGGAATAAATTAAAACACTTCAATTTTTTAAATATCCCTATTAACACATTTCTTTGGTGGTGAACCTCATCCTGTGTTTCACCAGAGACTGGACTGGTGATTCTTCCTTGACCGTCTGATAATTCTTCCTTAGACAGATGATTACTTGAGTTTGCTTTCTGTTCTTTGAAAGTGATGAACATGTGGTTTTATGATCTACCTTATACCAGTATTAGCTTGAAAAGGCAAGTACTAAAACATCAGCTACTGGAAAGCTAATTAAATTACACAGGAGCGCATCTTTTTAATTTTAGTTGTGAGTTGGTTATCTTTTCATTATTTTGAGTGTTTATTGTTGAATATACAAGCATTGTTATTTATTCTTTCCCATGGCCCTGCTTCCTGTTTTATTTATGTCTTAGATGTATAAGACAAAAGAAACAAATTGTTTCATGAATGCTTTTTATTTTACTATTTTAATGTACTAGACCAGTGACAGGGAATTTCTAAATTTAAAAATGTCAAATGTAATTTAAAATTATTTATTGTATGTCTGTTTGGCAGGAAAGTTTATTCTTTTTGGGATTTTCCTGGTTTTCTAACTAAGTGAAATTTTAGAAAGCTGGGATAAAGTTCCTAAGAGCAGTAAAGCTGACTTATGACCCCAGACTAGAAAATCTTTTCTCTCCTTTTCATAGTTAACTCAAAAACTTAGGTAACTTTTTAAAAAGGAGGCTTAGCTTCTTAAGAAGCTTTTTGATAGTCATGGATTTGTCAGCTCTCTCCTTACTGGCACCTTGACATCAGGAAGAGAGAAAATCCTCACATCTCTTCTCAATGCCTTTTGCCTTTCTTCTTGTTGCTACCTGAGGATTTTGTGTCTGCTACTGAAGTCTTAATTTAATTCACATTTCTCAGATCATGTTAGTGCTACCCATTTGGAACTCTGATACTGTTCTTTTGTGAATGTGGGCATAATAAATAAAATCACTTTTACATCTGGATCTTCTGCTTTGTCTCACACATTTTGGCTGTGGCATCACATCAAAAATCCAGTTGTGTTTTTGCTGGAGCGTGAACAGGTAAAACTGTGCTGGGCTTTGTAAATGCCCATGCTTGTTACATAACACCTGAATAAATAATACATACATACATGTGTATGTATATGTTTGTAGAAACCATATAATACATGTTTTAATGCAAATACAAGTCTTATGTGTATCAAAGATTAGAAATTTGACTGAGAAGAAGCAAAGATTGAGCTGCAGATAAGTTGTTACCTGGGGTTGTTGATGGCACAAAACCAGGAAATACAGTTTACAGGGAGAGGAACATTGTCCCCTAAAAAGGAGTAGGCTGAAACCTTGGGTAGAAGCATCAGATTTCAGGTTTTTGAAATAAAGGCAAAAATAAGGCCTACCTTTTTATTATGGTAATCTACGTCTACCTGTTTCAGTTATTAGAGTCATGACTCTCAACCTTCCATACTGCTTTTTAACAAACATAATCTAAGGTTCCCCTGTTATAACTTTATCTTTGGATTTTTAATCTCCAACTTTAGGTGAAGTTCATAACTGAACTTTTTCCCTGGACATAATTTTTGCAGTTCACAGTGACCAGCACAGGATTTATCTCTGGCCAAGAAACAAATATAGAGCGTCTATTGTATGAAAGCCTCAGCATCAGCATCATAGGGAAGGGAGAGATGAGGAAATGGCCTGTGTGGGTGAGTTTGATAGGATTATTTTGTTTATATTAGTGTTCTGGATTTTGAATGGTCTGCCCTCAGTTGTATGTTCCCCATAAGCCTTCTTTTTAGGGTGCAGTTTAACATAATGCAACTTTTTTTTTCAGGAACAAATTTATTGGGTTGTGGCAGAATTTTGTGTATTTACTGATGAAATTCATCCACTTTTTCCCCCTCCAGAATCCAGGAAACTCTCAGTCAAGTAATATTAACAAGAAAATCCCAAAGTTGCCATGAATGACATATGGATATTTTTGGTATTGTGGTTAAGTAGTGGCTTTTAATATTCAAAAATGCAAAACCTCCAGAATTTCAGTGTTTTGAGAAAGTATTTTAAGTAACTAACATTTCTTTGAAGATATGGGAGTGTAAGTAATGACTGACATCAGTGGAGAAGAATTAAGTCGTAAAGTTTTTAGGGTTTAGGTTAACTAAAACATCATGAACATTTTAAAATCAATCATGTTATGAACATTTTACTGTAAAGTTTACAATAGAAAGAAATTGCTGAGTTTACATGGCATTATGATAATTTGAAATTCAAACTCTTTTTGCAGAATTTTCATCTTCTCTGTCAATTTTCAGAATAAAATACCTTTCCCTCCTTAAAACCTTAAAATGTAATGAAATTGATTCATAAAGTTAGATGACCTGTTTTAGATTTATATGCATAAGGTAGTTTTTTCTCTTACTCCTTTCCTCATTTTAAGACTTATTGTTTTTTTTTTCTTTTTCAGTTAAAAGAAATACGGTCTTTCTCTACCCCTTTTTTCAATTACTACTTTTTTCCAGGTATTTTTAAATTTTTTTCCTTTGCCCCATCTGTCTATAATATCCTACTTATATAAGTGAGGTCAGACATCTGGCAGCCTCATATATCTGTGATGGCTCCATGTGGGTTGATATGAAATATGAATTTCTGCATAGATGAGAACTACAAAGCCTGTAGAATACAGGCTATGGTCAGTGGGTGCCTAGGTTAATATTTCTTCACTCTAGGGAAAGTTCCTAGTTCTGCTTTGAACCCACCTATTAACTCAAACCTCTTTTCAAACAGTTCTCCTATAAGCCTGTTTATCTAGTTGCCTAAGTACAGGGATGGTTGAGGAAGCTTGTGGCAAGACTGAGAAGAGTGTGGTGATGGTAGAAGGAAGTAACACATTTAGAGCCATAAGAAGGAAAGCCTGATGGCAAAAAGAGAATGAACCTCCCAAAATGCAGCAGAGAAATGCCTAGATGTGAGTTATTGAGATAAGACAGAAAGACCCTGTGTCCTCTCCATTAACCCTGATGGTTGTTAGTAATGTTTGTAGTTGGCCTCATCATCAATTGAAGATCAGATTGTGTTTATTATAATTAATTTTAAAAGTCAGGAGAATCCTTAATACTCTTTAGAATTTTAAAAAATTGCATATAAAGGCTGGCACTTCAAGAGATCAGTTTTCATTTTTCTGCAAAAGTAACCTAAGCAGATGTCAGATCCCAACATTTTTGTCAATTTTCTTTCCTATCTTTTCCTTTTTATCCACTGAGATGCTCTTTTCACAAAAGACTTATTGTCTCTTTTCTTTGAAGACAGACCCTTTATTTAACTTTTAATATTTGTTCTTTTATGATGTGCTTTCAGATACATCTCATTGTCCCCTAATAAAGACATTTGTAATAGCAGTAGACAACGAATCCTGTGTGACATGAACATAATGGTTAATTTCCTGCAGCTTTGCCCTCTAGCCTCTATCTTTACTTCTGCTCTATGGCCAAACTTCTTGCATAGTTGTATACATTTGTTGACGCTATTTCCTCCCCTTCCCCCACATTTGTCAAGCTCCCAGTCCATTTCCACTCTACAGGAGTTCAAAGAATTTGTTTGAATTACTGTCATCAGCAGCTCCTCCTAATATTTATTCAACAAATGTTGAGCGCTGTACTAGGGGCTGGGGAAACATAGGAAAACAAATGAGTAGAAGTCCATGCTTTTGAACAGTCTACATTCTAGTGGGGGAGGAAGGCAAACAAATAAATTAGATTGTGAAACAAAAGCAGTACAGTGTGACAGAAGGGACAGGATCAATAACAGATAAGGGAGACCAGAGAGGACTCTCAGGTGGAGATTTCTGAGATCCAACTGAGAATGAGAAGGAATTGGCTGGGGAAAACATTCTAGGTGGACGGAGGAGCAAAGACATAGATTTCTGAGTCAGGAATACGCTTTGTGGAAAAGAAAAATTGTCCATCATGGCCGAGCTTCGCTTGGTCACTGCTGTGGTTGTCTTGCTCAGATTCACTTGATCAGTAGGTGCCCAGGCTCAATGGCAGCCCTTCCTCTCCAGGCCTCAGGCAAGGGATTGCCAGATGTACACAAGGCCGGCCTTCTTGCTTCAGTGGAACTGATGCTGCGTGCAGTTGTTTCACCTGAAGCCTCGCCTTTCCTTGGCTTTCCCCCATCCTCCTGTCCCACCTGTTAAATCCTTTTCTCCGAGAGCCATGTCCTTAATAAAGGAGGTGAACAAGGATCCTACCTCAGCATTATTTCTAGGAAAACCTGACTTAGGACACATAAATGAACTTTTTAACCTTTTTTTCTGGGCTCTAGACACTTATATAGTACCTACTCAACATGTCCCCTTAGATGTTCCAAAGATACCTAAAAACTCAGCATGTAACAGTAAAATCGAATTCATGATCATTTTCCCTACTCCTTAAGCTCTTGTTTTTTCTGTATTCACTCCTGTGGTTTATGACCCCACTTTTCACCTAATTACACTAAGAATTCAGTTGTGCTTGGATTTTCTTTTTCCATTAGACCTGTGTCAAGTCCTACTCAACAGAGAACTCATGCTGAGTATCTCTCACCTCCTTTGGCGTTCCTTCTCCACTTTTATTGCTTTTGTTCAGGGCCTTGACTGAATCATTTTCTTAGTATCTCGGGTGGCCTCCTCACCCTGCCCCCCACCTCTCCAATCTATTTTGATGCCATCACCTCAGCATAAAATGAAAAATTCCATCCAGCCACTCTTCTGCTTACAGTCTCTTTATGCTTTCCTATTGGATTCAGTGGCAACTTCCTGTAGGGTAGAGTACCTAATTTCTTAGCATAGTTTACAGTGCCTGTTACGCTCTGACTTTGGGCCACCTTTCTCTCAGCCTTCATTCACAGCTGCCACCAGTGTGTGCTCCGTGGTTTCCTCAGACAGTTTCCAGTTCCAGACCTGATCCTTCCATCCTGTCCAGCTATTCTTCATATGCCCACCCTCTCCTGGACAGGGCCTGGAAGCCTCAGCTTTGTGTTGTCTCCTCAGGGAAGTCTTCTGTGAGCCACCAGGGAACATTATTTGTACCCAACAAAGTGCTCTCAAAACACTCATTTTAGTGTATTGTAATCACTTTATTTTTAGCCACTCATTGGGTTCCTGGAATGCAGAGAACATGGCTGTTCACATTGCCGGGCACATCCATACATGCTTATTGAATGAATAAATGAAAGAATAGAGGAGACTCTTCATTGTGTTAAGTTTTTTAGTTTTTATAAAGGATAGCTTAGTGAACATAGTGTATATATTCTTATCCACCAACTCTAAGAAAAAAGATATAGGAACTACTTAGATGAAGTGACTAAAGATAACATTTCTAACATGTATTTTCCTTAGGGAACATTGAATAACAGGGGAGAGGACATTATTTAATGCCTAAAATGTGGAGTTGGGAAATTTATTAATTTGTTAAATATTTGTTTAATATATCGATAGATGCCTAGCATTGTGTTATGTGCTCTGGGGGAATAAAAAAGATGCAGTTGACACTGTTCAGGTCTTAAAATGGGGAAAATGTCAATAATACAAGAGAGTTTTATGAAGCAGCATGTGATTAAATTCTAAAAGATTGAAATAAGAAATGCTGTTGGTTCTCAAAAACAAGAGTATTTTTGGGCTGGAGGGTTGAACCTCAGATTCTTAAATGACTCGTTGAAATGAAGTTTGTTATGCAGAAATGATGTTCATATAACAATGGTTTTTAGATATTAAGGAGTTAAGCTCTCTTGGTTTTGATGAAAAAAGGAAGTACATAATATTAGTATTTGAAGAACTTTTTGTAATATTTTTGAATGAACTTTTATGTTGCAGAAAAAGTTCAGTATCTTCACAGTGTAATTCAAAAGGATGAAAGGAAAGATGGTTTGTACATGGGAGTGGGAGAGGTGATTCTTTTAAATCAGTTAGGATGTGAAGGAAAATGCTTTTCTCTGAGCTTTCTGGTGATACATATGTACCTGATCCCAGGAGCTGTGGTAATACTGGCTGTCGTCATTGACACAGTCGTTACCTCCTCTTGTACTTTAATTTCTTAATTAAATGAATATCTATGAGGCCGGATTTCATGGCATACTTTTTTTTTTTTGTTTCCTGCCTAATGTATTTCTCAGTTGTTTGTGTCTTTTTTTTTTTTTTAGCATTTTATTATTAGTTTCATGTATACATTGGTTAGACATTTATATAGTTTATGAAATGATCCCTCCATTTACTCTCTCCCTCTCTGGCTCTACACATAGCCATTACATACCGCTGACTACCTTCCCTGTGCCGTGTTCCCCACTTTGTGTCTTAATCTAATTCATGCCCTTGTGTGGTTCTGTTTTCTGAGGATAGGAAATAACTTTAAACAGGGATGAATTGTAGACCAACCACTCTCCTGTAGGGGTCGCTATGAGAGTAGCAGTTTGGCATCCTTCCTTGCCACCCAGCACCGTGTGGTATGACTTGACATAATTAGCCTAAGGTTTCTGAGATCTGGTTTGTGTTGGTAATTTACTTTTGAAAGTCGTATGATCTCTAACCCCACAAAGAATTCTGCAGGCTCGTAACTATGTATTTTATCACTTTAGTCCAAAAACACTACACCTGTGTGCATTTTTACCTTACGTATTTGTTGCATTATTATTTTAGAGTTCTCATTATGCTCCATTTGCATATGAAAATTTATGCACATAGACACATTAAACCATTTCAACTGCTTTTTGCAGCATGAATGATGGTAGCCTAAACTTGGCCTTCTGTAGGACCTCAGATTATTGTTTAATGGGGTTGTCACTCAAGACACTTACTGGCATTCTTCAGTGCCTTTAAAAAAATTGAATTGAGCATGATGAGGTGCATCCTCTTGATTAAATGTTTTTCCTCCCATGCAATCACCATTAGCTTTTTGGCTCCAATTCTGTATTCTTTTGAAGCAGCCCTGCATTGCAAATCAATATCTTTCTGAGGAGACAGTGTGTTGTGAATTGCCTGGACAGCATATGCACAGTTACTTTGGCTGCAATGCTGCTGCAGAGCCTGGTTACTCTGCCTTCCTGGGAACTCCACAGGCAAGTCCATCGTGTTTGGAGAAAAAAAAATTAGGTTTTTTTTGGGAAAAAATTGAACTTTTAAAGCGATTGATACTGAATGTTAGCATGTCCTTTGTGTCCTGAATCATTTTTGCTCTTATTTCTCTGAGGTTAGCTTCTTTGGGGTGATTTCTGGGTTGTTGCTTTTTTTTTTTTTCCTGCTTCTGCTTCCCCCTTTCTTGGTTGTAGTACGGCCGTACCATTTCAGCTTGCTAGTGCAGAAAGATGTGAATTCAATTGCTAGATGAGCCTGGCCTGGTGCAAACACATTGCTAGAGACATGTTAAAGAGTTCCAGGTGAATCAAGCCTGAGAGAGACAACAGCAAAACGGTAAGACGGAGCATGCTTAAAATTAGAGCAAGGGTTTTAATTTGTAGCATCTCGGCAAGTCTGAATTCTGACTCACTCATTTACAACTTAAAAAGGATTCATTTTATGCATGTCATTTCACTCATCCTCTTCCATTTTACTGCCAAAAAACGTCACAAATTGATCAAGAGGGTATTCAAATTAGGGATCCGACAGGAGGTCACTCATGGGAGAGTCTCCTGAGGCTCCCGAGGCTACTGCTTGTAGTTTGTAAACACCAGTAGCAATGGGAAAATGAGGAAAAGGTCTGGCGGCTGTGCTGCTTTGCCCATAGCTGAGTCTTATTTCTTCCGAAACTCATCTTATTTGTTACAGCTGAAAGAGATCTTACAGATTGTTTTGACTAGCCAGGCTTGGCTGCATGCCCTCTGAGTCAAGCCACTGAAGGAAGGGAGACCACTTTTTTCATTTGGGTAAACTGATGCCCATGAATTAGCTGGGTTGGATCTGAGTGAAATAAAAATCTCTGATGTATTAGGGATCTGGGGCTTCCTTCCTGTTCATGTCACCCCCTCCCCTTCTGGAGAGCAGAAATGCACCTGCTTTAAGTGTGTGCTGCCTGGCAGAGGTCAGTGTAGGTATTTTGCATCGTTACACCTGTAGTGGGTGTGCTTTCATGTATGGAAGTGATCCTTCGCGCAGTTTGCTTGAAGTGCTGGCTCTAACAGTGGACCATTAGCATTTGGATGCAGATGGAGAACTCCTGCATGCACGAAGGACGTGGGCAGCAGAAAGGCTACTCCAAAATGATGCTTACGTGCTCTTGAAGAAGATAACAATCGCGGGACAGAAATGTAAACCTTAATATTTACAGAAGTTGAATTCCTATTTCCTTTATTAATTGGCACACAGTATTGAGTGTGGGTGGGGGTGGTTGTAGTTGAAGGACATGTTTTAATGTTGTCCAGAGTGAGGCTACTACATTGCACGGTCCTAGTAAATTTATAAGGATCTATTACATAAGTGCTGAATATTAGGGATGTCAGCGTTTGAGTTTTTGCTTTAAAAATATTCTACTTATGTATACTTTAACTCAGTAATTCACATAAAATGTAGATGATGTAGGTAATATTAGTTGAGAACATCACCAGTAACTTGCAGTAGCCTATCAGCAATAAGCCAGCTGTGTTTAATTTTGTGATATAGGTATTTTTAAGAGAGAACACCTGCTTACTTGATAGATTAATTGAGAGAAATAGTTAATAATATATTGGGGTTCATTAGAATTTTGGGGGGGCAGGAGCCTTAAATATGCTTCTGTATTCACTCAGCTGTTTTTTGTAAAGGTTGCCATTGATTTTCGGTAATGAACATTTGAATTTCCTTCCAAAAAGAGTTCAAATTTTTTCTATTTTGACATTTTTTATTATGTTCTAAAAAAGTCAAGATGGACTATAATCTATTTCGTACTATACTTCATTTTTTAAAAGACTTTTTTTTCCCGAAGATAATGTGTCCTGTGTTTACTATTTTTTTTCTGAGAGTAATATGTTCTAGCTATTTATATTTTTACCTTCACTCTATGTAAGCTGTGAGGTTTATTTTTATTTTTATTTTTTGCCCTATGACAGAGGTATTGTACATTTGAAAAAGTAATTTTTTAAAAGGGGGAATAAATAGAGCAGTAATATGACATTGATTTTACAATCACACATGTTTTTATTCTTCATTCTACAAACATTTATTAGCTGTCTACTGTGTGTAAGAAGTGGCAGGAGGAAGTACAGATGAGACAGATACATTCTCTTCCCTGAACTGAAGGAGCTCAGATCTGGTAGCATGGGTATTTTTTTCTGGAATATGCTCCATTATACTTTCTCATGAATAAATTTAAAGCTTTTTGAATATTATGTTTCTTCTTTAGGAGAATCCCTCATCTGTTTTCCTTTTACTATTATTTATTAAGCGAACATTTATGAAGAGTCTCCTGTGTAATAGTTTAACTACTGTCTATCAGTAAGTAAAACATTTTAGGTTCCTGTCCTCAGGGAACTTACAACATACTTCTTTTTAAAATATTTCAAGGAGAACTTTTGGGTCACTTTTTTTTTTTTTTTAATTTTGGGCACTTGTGAAACAGATACTATATGCTTTGATTTTTTTTTAATTTTAAAAATTGTATAAAATATACATAACAAAATTTACCATTTAACCATTAATAAGTATGCAATTCATTGACAGTAAGTGTATTACAATGTTTTCCCATCACCGTTATCCATTTTTATAACTTTTTTTATCATCCCAAACAGAAACTCTGCCCATTAAATAATAACTCCTCTTTCTCCTCCCATTACCGGCTCCTGGTAATCTCTAGTCTACTTTCTGTGTCTATGAATTTGCCTATTCAAGGTACCTCATATCATATCAACTAGAATCATATAATATTTGTCCTTTTGTGTTTGGTTTATTTCACTTAACGTGTTTTCAAGATTTATTCATGTTGTAGCATTTGTCAGAATTTCATTCTTTTTTAACATATGCTTTGGTTATTATATGGAAAAGATAGCAATTTTCTTTCCTTATATGTAATCCAAAAACCCCAGGTGTCCTCCTAGTTAGAGGGTATAAGCTTGATGCCATATTAGGCAGTTTTCTACTGGATGAAGTAAGCCTGGCTTCATCATATAGCATTGCCTTTCTCCAATTTCTTCCTGATATTGCTTCTCTTAAACCCAGATGGTTTTTCTGATAACCAGGTTAAAGCTCCCAGAGCTGTCCATTTATCTGCCAGTAATTGATTTGATGATTCTTAGACTGGATTAGTCAGTAGTTTACATCCACGTCTTTACCATACTATTCAGGAAACAAAAACATTTATGAGAGGAGGAGGGTTCAACATGGCAGTCAATGTCCAATGCCTGAGTCATCTCTTCCTACCCATCAATCTGTCCTATTTAATGAATCTTATGCTTTCTGCCCCCTTAACTACTTTGTTTTTCAGGCCTGTCTTTTTATATGAGGCAGAATCAGATTACTCAAGAATAGGTTAAATTAGGTGGTGGAAGTTGGAAGAAGGAAGGGAGGGCAGTTATTTTGCTCAGCTTTAAAAGTGCTTTTTTCCTTTGTATCAGGAGAAGAGAATCAGAGAAGTGTTGCAGATTAGAAGTGTTGCTGTCCTTTGTTTATTTCTCTTGGGATAGCATTACCAGGGGATGTGTGGGGAAGACAACCTGTGTCCAAGAGCTTGAGCTCTGGGGTCAAGGTCTTGGAATAAATCCCATTTCCTCTGCTTGCTCTCTAAATGGCCGTGGACATGTTACTTGTGTGCAATTTTATTATCTGTAAAATTGGGATAATATTAGTACCTCATGGGGTTGTTGTAGAGATTAATTGAGAAAATACTTACAAAGCATTTTTCATAGTAACTGTCATGTAATAATATCGATCACTGTGATTGTCATCGTTATATAGATATCCTTCACTTCCATATCTTTTCTATCAGCCTGCATCATATATTGCCCAAGATCCTTCTCCAGTTTACTTGGTAATTGTGCATATATGACAGTTTCTCTATGTTACTGGGTTTGAGTGGATAAAAGGATGATGTGAAAGAATGCTCCGGTATTCTATTTATCATTGGCAGGTTTTGGAAGGATATATGTTCTATAGACTTCCTCTTCCTCTCAGTTGATACAAGTTTGCCCCAGTGGCTTATTCTTTAGCTAAATGAGATCTTGCTAGAAATAAAAAGAAGACAGTGAAATGCCCCTGGAAGCACTGGGGGTTGTTTTCAGGTGGCAGACAAGCAGCAGGGTATGTGTATCCCACTGCTTTTCTCTATTCACCTTGGCTATCTCAGTTAGGATTCACTATTGACTTGTCTCAGTCACAGGAAAGGTTTACAGAGCCAGTCCTCATGAAATCAGTTAGGACTATTATTAATGGACTGCTGTCAAATCTATTATTGCTGAAATTCCAGCTCTTTACAATAGATAGACCAATTGTTAAAGCTGCATTGAAAGCTGTATTCTATTTTCTCCCCAAAGGTTCATTGTTCCCTGTGTTTCTCTTTATAAGCTCTGTGTGGTTAGTGACCCATATATGATTCTCTGAAAAATTTAATAGCTTCAAAAGTCAATCCTATGTTGAGTGATGCCCTATATTTTTTGAATTCTCTGGTGGGGTTTGCATCTAGATTTATTTTATTACATTAAAAACATTAAACTTTTAAACTTTGTAAAAACACTCTTGATATTAATCACTAAGTTATTATCCAAGTATTAATAACCCATTTAAATTTTATTAAAAAGGTGGTTATGTAGGTGAGGAGATGTGTTATATTTACTTATATAGCCATCTGTTTCAGAGTAAGAAGATAGTACACAATTTTTTTTTCTCTTTCAGGGAAGGAACTTAAAAATATTTATAATATTTATTTTTAAATGCTGTTCATATGGTTACCAAGGGAAAGAAATTCAAGTCTTAATGGATCAGTCAGTACCTCCAGTAGTGCCTTTTCAGTTTCTATTTTTAATGTTGTTATGCTTTCTGGATGCTTTATCTTACATGAGAGACAGGATAGTGAGCTACAGATATTTGAAAGGTATATACACGAAGGAAGAACTAGCCTGGTTTAGTACAAAGAAGCTATGGGTGATGCAGTGAAACTCAGAAGAGAAACAAAATTCAGAAGGCACCGGAGAGTATCGTTTGCACAGCCTTTGAGACAAATGACAGCTTCTTTGGTCCTCATGATGTTAAAAAAAAAAGAAAGAAAGAAAATCTTCAAATGCTAAGCCTATGTATACAGGTGGAAAGCATCCTGGACCATGTTGCTGATTTCAAACAGCTGTGACTCTGAGTTCAGCCAGAGGTGTTTATTGATTATTAGTGCCTCTGACATGATAGATGTTTTTGAATTTCTGCAGTTTGTTCATATTAGTCAGTCCCCCTTGTAAGGTTATATTACACACCTCTCCAGGGTGACGGGCCCTTTGAAAACACACACTGGTTTCCCATTCTCATGTAGGACCCAAGACAAAACCTAATAAGAAGAGAGTCTATATTTAAACCTGTAAATTCGATGAGTTGGGGGGGGAAAGTCCCTATTTACAGGAGCAGACTTATTTCTTTTTTTTCTAGATTACGAGCTTTAAGGGAGTAGTGTCTTGATAAAGAAACTAATTAGTGTCTTGATAAAGAAACTAATTGGCCATGCAATGTGAGCCACCTTATGTAGCTCGATTCTTCTGTTTTGTGAAGAATGGGTATTCCACTTCCTGCTGATGCTCTGGGAATTTTTTAGGTTAGAATAGGCTTTTGCTTTGTGGGATCTCAACAAAGCCCCTCCCTTGTTGTGCATAGGGATTCTCATTTCATGCCCCCCATTTCTGAGCCCTCTGGCTATGTAAATGGGTGGGGGGGAGGCAATATAGAGTCAATTCTAATATTTCACCTCTCCACGCTGTATATTCATTTAGTCATATGATGTGACTGTTACACTCTTGACTCTTTTCCATGATGGAGTTTTAACCAGCATATAATTATGGATGTCAAATAGGAGTCAGAAAATTCACATATCTTTTTCCTTGTCCCTTTGACCTTTCTGGGATATTTAGTGCATTTTTAGTGGAAACAATGACCCAGACTTCCACAGAATTGCCATGTCCTTCTGTTTGGGAATAGAGGTTTCTGTTGTTTGTCCAGTCTATAGTGGAAAATGTTCAGTTATGCCATGTAGGCAAAGGGTTTCTCCCCCATCCCCAGAGCCTTTTTTAGGAAACATGGCACTCTTCACAAATGTTGAGTTCCCTTTCAAATCTTGTTTCTGGATCTTGAAGTGAATTCCTTCTATTTTTTTCCCCCCAAAGCTACCTAATAAATAAAGAACAAAACAAGATTCTGAGTTTAATTCTTAGAATGTTGTGATAGTTTTTTTTATTTGTTTGTTTCTATAACTAGTGGCCAGTGACAAAACAGTGCTTCTGTATTATAAACATATAAATCCATACACTACCATGCAGGAAGTAATGTTACATAGACTGTTATAACTCATGAATATTTTTCTGTTTCTATTCCTAACTCACTCTAATCCTATTGCTTTAAAAAACTCGTAAGTAATATTTTTATACCCAATATAAATATATCGGGTGTGTCTTACTAAAAAACTTTATTTCAGAGTTTGAAATTATATTAAAGAGTCTATATTTGAAATTACCATGATCTTTTGTGGGATGTTTGAGCAAAAATGTTACCCAAGGAATATTGAAATGCTTATCACTCATATTGTACCCAGAGACTGAAACAAATTTTGCCTTTGAAAGACTCGATCTTTTCCCCAAACTCAATCCCTTATTTGACCGTAGCAGCAGAATCTGTCATTACATGGTTTAGAGCACTGCACCTCAAACTAGCGCGCGCACAGATCTCCTGGGGATCTTGTTAAAATGCAAGTTCTGAGTCAGTGAGGCTGTGGGAAGGGCATGAAGGGGGCCTGAAATTCCAGGTGATGCCAGTGCTTGCTGGTCTGTAAGCAGCAAGGGGTTAGAGAATATCCCAGATGAAATCCTGATCCCCAAAGATAACTACATGCAGAAAAACCTGTATGGGCCACAACTAACAATAGAGATGGTGTTTTTACTTGGACTATGAGTGTTCATTAAACTTTATGTTAAATTTATCATTATGATTTGTACGAAATAAAGAACCTAGAGGTCAGTAAGGATCTGCATCTTTGTGTGAGCCTATGAGCAAAAACTATTCTTTATATCTAAATCACATGTATAATTATAATGGAAGGGAAAGCAACTAAATGAAATTATTTTTAGCAATGTATATTAAAAGTTCAAGCAGCTGGGAGGACCACCTAAATGTATCATAGTTGAATTAGTAAAGCAATGATCAAGCCTCTTGGTGTGGTCAACATTGAAGCCAGTATGGGGTATAACAAAACTACAGTCACTGACACGGCTCAAAGGAATGTAATGTCCTCAAGAGTTCTCCATTCAACTGTGTCCATTAGCCATGGATTCAGTATTTAAATGAAATTGGGTCAGACCCCACAGAAACCAGTCAGTAGAAAAATAAGCATTTTAAAATTAAATCACAATAATAGACATTGAGTTCTGGTGAGTGGGAACAGCTGGTGAAAGCCTTTCATTGACTGGGAAATATCTAGGCTCAGAAGGTGCCTTATTGTTAGGTAGTTTTCTTAGGGCTAGTTTTTTAAATGGCATGTGTTTAGTTAAAAGGGAAGGCGTACAGTAAGGAAAACAGTCCGATTTTGAGTATTAACAGAACACCCTGCTCATGCTGCCTTTTGGGCTTTGGAGACATTAAAGAAATGGAAGATCTGGTTTCTGTGCTCAAGGCACATAGAGTCTTGTCATAGAAATACAATGAACACATGAGAAACAGAGCAAAACAAAGACTTCCTCCCAGCCCAGCAGAATAAACCAAACACGTGAAAACAAATTCCACAGTTGCTTACATGAAAGCATTTTAAACAGCATATATTTAAGTGACAAATTATGAAGTACAGTCTAAAAATGACTCAGTTCTTAGGGCATTTTTGGTTGCGACAGTGACTTAGCACAACCATTTATTAAAACCAAGCATTTATTAGAACCAAGATTGCCAGATGTGCTACAGAGTTACTGGTGCACCATGCTGCTTACAAACAGTTCCTCAGCCAAAAGGCCAGACTCCATCACTGAGAAACAATTTGGGGCCTTAGCTTTACAGAAGTCCTGCAGAGATGGAGGTGTCAGGGAGGTGGCTGCCTCCTTTCTAAACCCTAAGGGAAATGGAATGTAAAAGGAAGCGCAAAGGAGTGAATTTATGTGTCTGGCCTTATCTGGTTGATCTGTTTAAAATCATTTACCAGCTGTAAACTGCTGCCTAGAGTTTATAATAGAACAGTTGAGCCATGGAAGATCTTAAGGGCTGTTTACTCCAGCTGTCTCATTTTACAGATGAGACGACTGAGACCAGAGAGTTTGAATGATGTGTTCTAAGTCATTTAGTTCTGGATTATGTCTCTATATTAGCTAATGTTCTGAAGATGATTTCAGGCAAGATCTTGGTTTTGATAAAACAGCTATAAATAAAAGTACATTCATGTTTATATCCCTCTATACACATATAGATAACACACCCTATATTTTTGCTCCAGGCATTCACACTACCACCTACACACACACACAGACATGAGAAAAAAAAGAGAAGACTATAATTAAAGAGAAGACAGCATACTTTTACTTTTAGATCTTGCAGGTTAATGTTAGAGATAAAGGCTGCTCTCACGGGTTATAATTCCAGTGGTATTAGAAACCTCCAGCCCAACCCTAAATACCTCGTCCACTTATGCCCGATAGCTGAAATACCTTCTACAAGGGATGAAGCTTTTGATTATGTATTTTGCTTAAAGTTTAAATAATTCTGGGGAAGTAGTACACTGATTTAAGTATTCAAAACTTTAAGTGATTGATGATGGTTTTTATTGGGAGCAGATTTTGAGAAGATGCTGAGTAGGAGGAAGCCATCAGGCCCCACTGGGTAACGGGTGAAAAGAAAAACAAATGTAAGAGGTTGAGTGTGAAGACTTTTGCTTATTTTAGTTTTGCATTGGACCTGTGATGGATATTTCTTTTATGAATTTCAAAAGACCATGAATTAGCTTACTGCCTGATGCATGGTGCATATTTGCTATGGTCAACTTGAATCTTTTAAACTAATTTTTATTCTGGTATCCACCTTCATGAAGAGTGTGGAGTGAAGAAGCAGAGAAGATCACACTCTGATCACACTCTGAACTCAGTAAAATGCCGATCACCTGAAAATGGTTGATTCAAAGAGACAATTTTCAGCTCAAAATGAATTCATTTGAAATAAATGCCAACCTTAACTGAATTAAGTTGTGCTCTTTCAAATCCACTTCTGTGAGTATGGTAGACAGTTGTCTGGATTTTACATAGCTCCAAGCTAAAATTGTAGGTCAAACTGTGACTTCTGTGACTTTGGGAGCCTCCAACACTGTTTGAATTTGTAACAATTTTTCCTGAGTTTTGATTCTGCCGGGTAGTATGTAGACCCCTGTTAATAATGAGTGGACCAAAATAACTGATTCAGATGAACATCCAAAATGTGTGGATGCATCTCTAATCTGGTTTGAAATTCTAGCTGAATTTACTGGCAAACACACACACACACACACAAACACAAACAAACAAAAACAAAACCCCTGGAGTTTATTTTGGTATTTGTGATGATTTCTTCTTTTTATGTTTTTAAGTACATGAGATATCCCTGCTTATGTAAATATTGTCACTTCAGTTTCTAAATGGAACAAGGAAGTGTAAAAAAAGCAGTCATAGAGAAAATATATCCTTAATTCCTATTAATATTGGAATGTCTGTTCTTTGCAGAGGGTACTGGTAGCACAGCTGTTCCCTGTGATTGGCTTTGGGCAGCGGCATCAAAGGTGTTTTCTTCCAGGCTCGTGATTCGAGAAAGCCACTTTCACCTGTGGAAGTTCCTTACCTTCCATAAGTTAGTCAAAAAATCTTTACCAGACCCTTAAAGCAGAGATTTGAAGAAAAAGGTGCTCTTGGGGGATAAAAATGAATAGAAACCCAGTTTCTGTCCTTTGGTGGAGACAATCAGGTTGTCGAGATTAAAAGTATTACAAAATATTACAATCCAGGGTATGCAGAATTCTAGAGCAGACTAAATGCACAGTTATCGAGCTGTTTCCTCAGTGAAGGATTTGTCTGAGTGGGTGGGGTTTAATTAGCAAGGACTTCTGAGCAAAGGTAATTTTTGAAGAGTCTTGAACAGTATGGTGGGTCCATGGCTTGGTGTGGGAGGAAGTCTACGGCTTGATGTGCCCTGTGCTGAGGTTACTAATAAAGTATGTGTACAGGACAGTGAAAGCTGACGGGATATGGAGTGGCGGAGGGTCTTCAGTGCCTGCAACATCCACAGCTGGTGGCCTTTGTACTTGGCCAAGTGCCCATGTCTTTAAAAGTATATATAGCTAATATATTTTTGAAAGCCATTTGTCTCAACCTATTTAAGCATTGATTACTGACGATTAAATTTACTTAATTTCAAATACTGATTTAGTGTGACTGATTATTTTAACATATTTTAGATACCTGAAACAAAGAAAACACGCACAAATACAATTATTGCAAATTATGTTACTTATACTTACTTTGTTTTAAATCACCAATGCTGTGGGTTTAATTAATATAAATATCACTTCTGTATTTCTTTTTATATCTTCCTAGGGTTATAGATTTACTTATTTAAATCCATTCCAGAGGTTTCAGTAATAATCTTTTTTGAACCTTCTTGGTGTTCAATAAATAAAACAATGCCTTCTCGGAATAGCAAGGGTTATAGGATCCGAGCTATAGACTGTTGGAGTCTTTTTCCAAAGTGATTCAGATCTGAGTCACTGGTTAGCATTTAAGTAGTGTTTTCTTTTTAAGGGTTAAATTTCACGTAGTCATTAAATTTAACTTATTTCCAAAAAATGCCTTGGTTTCACATAATTTTACATAAATATATTTGGTTTCACATAATTTTTCTTTGCTATCTGGTGTCTTTCCACCAGATATATTCTTTGTAAAATGTTGCTTAGGTGACATCACATACCTTTTAGTCTATTGTGTTTTATTGACCTGGTCTGTCACCACTGGAACGTCCTATGTTGCTGATCTTTCTACACTTGTGCTGCATAGACCTTCTCTTCACAGGCCCCAATCAATCATTCCTATTCTAGCTATAGTTTCTGCTTGTTATACTTGGCTAAAACACATTTCCATGTGTTAAAACTAACCATATCCTATTATATTCATCCCTCTTTTATAACTGCCATTTGCCCTTCATATTAACTTTTCTCTCTTGAAATCATAATGAACTCATGGTTTTTCAATAACTCAACTTGTTTCATTTAACCATAATTTTATTTTTCTTTTGATGCTCAAATATATAATCACAGTTTGGCCAGTAAGAACCCCTATAGGCAGGTTCCTTTGTCCTTCTAGCAGTGTCCCTGATGTTTTGGAAAGGATCCAAGTTTTCTGGTAATAGCTGGGTATTTCACAGCTGTTTTGTGCTTCCTGCCCTGTGAACTAGAATCAGGTCATGTTCCAAGGATTCCTCTTTTTATATAAAGTGGAGAATTGGAACATAGACCAAAATCTGGGCACTACAGGTGTGCATGAAAGTTAGTAGTGGATCAAAGGGTTACTACTGGTGGTTGGAAAAATCTGCCCTTTTGAGGTTATGGGTTCCCATTAATTTTTTCCAGTTTGATGTGTCATGCTTCTGCTCTCTAGTTTTCTTACAGTATGAAGTTATATTTGTTATCAAAACTTTCTGCTGCACTGACCATAAGCACTTTATTGTGGGAAGAAAGACAGATTTTACATGGGGAGGGGACATATTTAGATTGCTGGCAGGCTGATGGAAGGCTCCATATGAAGACATGAGCACTGGGGAGCAGCAGCAGTGTACAATCTGGCTTCTGGAACCCTCTATCATTGCTAGGACTCTGGTCTGCTCACTCTTCTCTTCACGTGCCCTGGGCACTTCAGTGATTTTATCTTATGAGCTGCCAGAAATTACAGATTTCTGGGGGGTAGAGCACAATTCTTACCTCACCTTGCCTGCATCCTTCTCTAGAACAGACTCCGCCCATCCTATCCTCTTCAGGGTCCTCAGGGTGCCTTGCCTGACAAGCTCACCCTTGAGGTCAGCAGGGCTGGTTTCTCATATTTCTGTGAAGGGCCTGGATTCTGCTTTCTGTTGTGCTTATGGTTAACAGAGATGGCCAGATCATGTTTAAGTTGTTTGTCTCAAAGATTGGAAACTTAAAACTCTTTCAAACGGTCACTTTGCCCTGTGTGGAAAACTCAAGTGTTACTTTCCTGGATGAAGATGCATGCACAAAGTAGGTGCTTATACTAGTATTATTCACTTAAACCCCAGGCGAAGTGGAGACTAGTATAAATTGTGTATAAAATTATTATGTTCAGAACTTGTTCATGGGCTTTATGCAGATGGAGTCATGCAGAAAACTCTCAATGTGTGGTCATTTATTGATAGTGGTCATAAAAATCATCACTTATTTTTTTGTAGACTGATAGTGTATCAAACTTAGAAAGTGGTATCTGTAAAATGTTGCTAAGAACATTCTGCTTAAATATCAGAGTGCTTCAAGCAATTTCAGTATTAATTTTCTATTTCTGTGTAACACATTACTACAAATATACTAGGTTATTTCAGTTTCTGTAGGTTAGAAATTCAGGCTTGGCATAGCTGGTTTCTCTGCCCTCGGTCTCTCTGGGCTGAAATCAGGGCATTGAGCATGGTTGTGGTTCTCCCCTGGGGCTCAGGATTCTCTTACAAGCTCGCCAGTTGTTGGAAGAACTTATTTTCTTGTGGTTGTAGGATAGTGGTCCCCATTTTCCTGCTAGTTTTCAGCCGCTGACCACTCCTAGCTCTTAGAGCGTGCCTTGCAGACTGTGCTCTGTGGCTCTTATTTCAGTTCACAGCGTGAAATGTATTTGCTTTCTTCCAGGTTAGCCAGGTCACATCCCTTTCTCCTCTGTGACTAACTGGGGAAAATGCCCTACTTTTAAAGGGCTCTCCTGATTAGGTCAGGCCCACTCAGGATTATCTCTTTGCCCTATTTCATAGCATAATCATGGGAATGATATCTCATCATATTCACATTCAAACGGAAAATGATTGTGTTCAAAGGTGAGGGACACTGGGTGTCATTTTAGAACTCTGCTGATCACAGTGAACTTGTAGTTTGGAAAAAAAAATCTTTTGTTGATACCGTTTTCTGTATGTATGTTTATTATTTTTGTGTCAATACTACTGTGTGTGTGTGTGTGTGTTTTTTTTTTGACAGTAGCTTTTGGATAATAAAAGAGCGGCAGCTCTTTTTTTAGCAAGAGAGCATGAAGACTGCTTACTGGATTGAATCTTCTTAAAATCGATTTATTAATTTGATAGAACCTTATTGGGCTTCACAATGAGCTGGGCTCTGTGTAGGGCTCTGGAGGAAAAGGGGGCAGTCATGTGAACAATATCCTTGCCTGTATCCAGCTGGACGAGAGCATGTGTTCTGCTGATGGGGTGCCTGGACAACATGGTACCCTGCAAACTGTTGTGGGATATGGATATGTTTTAAAATTATCACGTGAACCAGGAGCCAACTAGCAAGAAATATGTTTGTGAATGTAGTAAAATCACAACCATAGGCATGTTTCCACATAAGTATACTATTTCCAAGAAGGTTATTTTATGTTAGCTATTGTTTTCTACTTGTATTTTATCATTTGCTAGTAGATGACAAAACTGATAAATGTGAAATGACTAAGAATGTTTGTGGGAAGTATTTTAAGTTTAGAAAATTTTGTTGAAATACTTTTTTCTCTTAAAAATTAGAAAAAGACTGCCATTCTTCTGTCTTAATGGTAGAATGCCTTGGAGAAGCGGGTTTTCCGCAGTTGTATAGCTTATACTGATTTTTAGTTATCAGATGTGCCATAGTCAGATCCATTAAATTATTGTAGGGTCCTTAATGTAAGGCCTGAGGGAGCAGATAAGGCTTTACTTGCAGTGATTCTGTAACACTTTCTCTTACTTAAATTGCATAGACTCAGTTCTCAAAATTTCTAATCGGAGTACTGCTGTCTCCTAAAGTTAACAACCTTGTGAGTCTTAGTTTCGTCAGAATTGGTAGCTTGAAGGGCAGCAAATGAAAGGTTTCTATGAGTTTATATGATTTCATGAAAGAATTAAATTCATTCCTTAGCTTTGATGGTGCCCTTCTAGCTCTTCTTTCCTTTGCTGACATGTTGAAGTGACATTTGTCATTTAGCCTTTGCTAATATTTCTTATTTTCCAGTGTGAATGCTTTATATTGCCTTTTTCTTGTTTTTGTGGCATTGTGTAGCACTTATAATACATTGTTTAATCAAAATGATGACAGTGGACATCCTTGATTTGTTCCTTTTCTTAGGAGAAAAACTTCTTACCATTAACTTTTACGTTAGCTGTTGTTTTTGTAGATGCCCTTTATCAGGTTAAGGAAGTTTCCTTCTATTTTAAATTTGTTGAGTTTTTATCATGAATAAGTACTGGATTTTGTCAAATGCTTTTTCTGAGTCTATGGATATGATCATATGATTTTCAAAAAAGATCTGCATATCAGTTACCTATTACTACATAAAATTTACCCCCACATAGCATCTTAAAACAACAAACAAGTTTTATCTCACATTTTTTGTGAGTCTAGGATCCAGGTGTTTCTTAGCTGGGTGCCTCTGGCTCAGGGTCTTTCATGAAGTTCTAGTGAAGCAGAAGCCAGGACTGTGGTCACATTTGAAAGCATAACTCATGTTGTTTTCAGGCCTCAGCCCTTCTGTACGTGTGTCTCTCCCCAGGGCTGCCTTGTGCTGTGGCCCTGGCTTTGCTCAGGGCTAGTGATCTAAGACAGGAGCTAGGACTGAGAGGGTGAGAGTACCCCTACAGAAGCCGTAGTCTTTTATAATCTTTTCTGAGGAGTGGTATCCTATGATTTCTGCCATTTGTTGGATACAAATCAACAAATGTAGCCCATACTCAAGATCTGGGGACTAAATAAGTATGACTACCTGGAAGTGGCCACCACTGAGAACCGTTTGAGGGACTTCCCACAATTGTATATTAAAATGATGAATTACATGCTGTTTAATGTCATCATTGCCTTCTTGGGATTCATACTACTTTTTCACGATTTATTATAATTTTTATATATATTGGATTCAATTTGTTAAAAACGTGCCAGCACTTTTTGCATCTATATTTATGAGAGAAATTGAACTATAGTTTTCTTGTAATGTTTTTGTCTGGTTTTGGTGTTGGAATGATGTTAGCTTTATATAATGAGCTGGGAATTATTCCCTCCTCTTCAGTTTTTTGGAAGAGTTTTTGTAGAGTTGGTATTATATTGTCCTTAAATGTTTGGTTTACTTCACTGGTGGTGCTGTTTAGCCCTGGAATTTTTGTGAGCTTTGGTATTTTTTATCTTTCAAGGAATTTGTTTCATCTAAGCGCCTGAATTTATTGGCATAATATCTATAGAATTTGTAGTAATGTTACTTAACTGCTTTAATTTCTAATATTGGCAATGTATGTTTTTCACCTTTTTGTCCTTACCAATTTGGCTAGAGGTTTATCTTTTTTTGTTTGTTTTGATCTCTGAAAACCACCTTTGTTACAGCATTTTCTTTATTTTCTATTTTCTATGTTATTTATTTCCACTCTGATGTTTATTTATTTTAATTCTTCTGTTGGCGTTTCCATTCTTCTTTTTTTTCTAATATTTTAAGGTCTAATCTTATTGCTTGGAGACCTTTCCTCTTTTCTACTATATGCACTTAATACTAAAAATTTTTCTACAGCTAAGGTACTTTAGCTACATCTTGCCATTGAGGTATTTTGTGTTATTTTCATTTAGTTCAAGATACTTTTCTAATTCCTCTTTTGTATTACTTAGTTTCTAAATATTTGCTGTCATACCTTTTAAAGTACTACTTTTCCCCCTCTAGCTCCTTACAATCTTTTCTTTATCACTGGTTTTAAGCAATTTGATGTTGGTGTGCCTTCATGTTATTTTCTTTGTATCTCTGTGCTTGGGGTTTGTGGACTTCTCCAGCCCAGGTGTTTATATATTATAATTATAATTCAGTTCCTTTGGTGATGTGGGTGGTTACATCTACATCACATCTTTTATATATTGCTTTTATGTCTTTAAGTAGGACACATAAACCCTTAAAAAAATTGCGTTCATCTCATCTCCTTGTGATAAATTGTAAGTTTTTGATCATGAGTAGATAACTCTGCCTTGAGTCTTTAAAGATGTCTTCAGCTATTTTCTAAAAAAAATATGATGATATCCTTCTCATTTGTCTTAACTAGAATTTAATCCATGCTTAGCAGTTGAGACATATTCCTAGGACAGAGTGGAAGCTAAATATTACACACGGTTTGGTGTGTTTCCTTCCGTACATTTCACTGTGCTCATAAATACACATACAGATATCTATATGTTTGTGTCTGGCATGTATATCTGTATCTATTGATAGCTCTTCGTACACATAGATACATTTATTTCCCACATGGAATCATCCCGTATGTATTATATTTTTGCTTTCACAATATAGGATTTTCCTATTTTCCTGACTTTTTAAATAGGAATGTGGAAACTTTTTACAAGAAGAAAAAGAACTTTAAAAGCAATTTCAGAGTTATCTTTTCTCTAGAGAGAATAATAAAGTTACCTAGCTTTACAGATGAGCTAGAGGCCATAAAGATTATTTAATAAGAACAACAAAGTCTTCAGAGTATAGAGGGAATTAAAGGATTAGACCATAAAGTAGAAAACCAGGAAGAAAAGTCAGAGAGGCTCAAATCAGATGAGACAGTGGGGCAGGCCATGCAGGAAGAGAGTGAGTGGGGAAGCTGGGAAGGAAATAAGGGTCTAGTGCAGTAATGTAAACAAAGTTTAAAAATAACTGTTATGCTTTTTTTTTTTTACAGTATTATTCCTTTTTATCCATTTTTTGATATTAAAAAACATTTTCAGATTTTCAGTATCTCTAGCCATTAGTTTTTTTAGAATGCCCCATTCCAGTTTTGGGGTGAATTCAAGATAGGGACAGATTTTTAACATATATATTCAAGCATAAAATTTTTGAAGAATATTATGATCTCTTTTCTCTAGCTCTTGTTAGCTGCTTCCATGATGGCCCATCAGTTAAAATGCCCCTCTGATTTAGCTCAACTGATTAAAAAAAAAAACAAACATTTATTTATTTATTTTTTTATGGTAACATTGGTTAATGAAATTCAACAAGTTTCAGCTGTACATTTTAACAGCATATATATGTTTACACTGTGTATTCATTTCCTATTAGATTTCTCTCTGTTACCACATATTTGATCCCCTTTACCTTGTTTACATCCTCCCTACTCCCCTAACCCCTACCCTCTGGTAACTACTAGTCTATAGTCCATGTCCATAAATCTCTGTCCTGTTCATTTGTTGCATTTAGGTTTATATCTCACATATAAGTGATATCATCTGATTTTCAGCTTTTTCAGTCTGGCTTATTTCACTTAGCATGATTATCTAGAGGTCCATCCAGGTTGTCTCAAATGGCAGTATTTAATTTCTTCTTATGGCTGAGTAATATTGTATTGTATATATGTGCCACGGCTTCTTTAGCCAATCATCTATGATAGGACGCTTCCATGTCCTGGCCACTGTGAATAATGCGCTATGAACATTGGTGTGCAAATATGTTTTTGGAAATGGGTTTTCAAGTCTTTGGGGCAAATACCCAGTAGAGGGTTTGCTGGATTACATGGTAGATCAAGTCTTAGTTTTTTGAGGAACCTCCATACTGTTTAATTAAGGCAAGTTATCCAACTTCTTAATGATTTAGAAATAATCTGACTTGCAGTCAGATGGTGAAACATGTTACAGAGTTCAAGAACCACTTTAGGGCACTGTAGGCCTTAAGTTTCTCTTTTCAGAGATAGCATTTTTAGTGTCAGCTCTAAGAGAATACAAGCAGAATGATTATGAGGAATTTTTCATGTTGCGATTTAAGCCGGTATAGCTTTTAGAATGTGGCCTTGTTAGGTCTTTCTTAAAATTAAAAGTGGCATGTTTTCTAGAGTAACAAATCAGAATGTTTTTGATGTTAAAGTTTCAGGGGGAGAGTTCTGAGTTTAATTTCTTTCTTTTTTTTTCACTCCCAGATATGTGTCACAAAGATGTCTACACGGAACTGCCAGGGAATGGACTCAGTGATCAAACCCCTGGACACAATTCCTGAGGATAAAAAAGTCAGGGTTCAGAGGACACAGAGCACTTTTGACCCATTCGAGAAACCAACTAACCAAGTAAAGAGGGTTCATTCGGAGAACAATGCTTGCATTAACTTTAAGACCTCCTCCACCGGCAAAGAATCTCCTAAAGTTAGGCGGCACTCCAGCCCCAGCTCGGTAAGTGCAGTCTTCTTCCTTATCCGTGGGTAAACAGAAGGAGCAGCCCGCGCAGAGGAGCAGCATGCTGTGCTGGGAAAGGGCAGGTGGCTTTATCGGTGCCTTATGATGCTTACTCTCCCAGGGTGGTAAAACGTTTTGGAAGTGAGAGTGTGTGCTTGAGCGAAGTATATACACACTCTCTATTCATAAGCACCCAGCAAGCAAATGAAAAATGATTCAATTTATTTTTGAAAGAATCCCTTTTTTAAATTTTTATAGTTGTTTTCAGTTAGAGAAATTTATAATTAAAAATCCTTTTGTATTTCATTTGGAATGGATATTGAACTTTACCGCTTTTGTGGACATTAAGGATAGTTTGGAATTTGGCAAGTTCACAAAGAATGTCATTTCAGAATAAATGTTAAAATTTGTTCACTTGTCATATTCCAGTTTGTTTTCAGTGTAAATATTTTAAGATTAAAAAACTAGACATTGAATCTTCTTAAAGAGAAATCCTTTTCATTAGGATGGAATTTTCTAAAATCTCTATTGAGTCTTGCTTTTTGACCTAAGGAGGTATAAAGATCTGAGGTGATGGATGTTTTTTGACTATAAAGTTTTTACTGAAACTCATATGTCAAGACTGGCTTGCATTTAACATTGTATAAAAACCTTATGATCTTTTTAAATTAAGTAGTTTTTTCAGATTTAACTTAACACTTAGAACCTTTGGAATAGGTGCTTAGGAGAATGCTAAGAGAATTTCCATTCTTTCTTTTTGCTAAGAAATACATGCCACTTCATAAATTTTAAATATTAAACTCCATGAGAGCCAAAATGGCAAAATGTCAACTGCTAGAAGAGTATTGACACTTCAATTTAATTAAACTGTATGATACAGCACACATTTTGTATCACAATTTGTGTTAATGAAGCTGAAATGAATATTATTAATGCAATATTTATGAGGACACTTAATTATCTGTTTTTCTCCAAACTGGCCCCCATAATCTCGTTTATGATTGCAAGGTAGCATCCATCTAGATCATAGATATTATCACTAACTTCTGGAAAAACTTTTAGATTTAGTATCATTTAGAAGAGTTGAAAGGAACGATTGAAAAGATTAAGCTGTGTTATGGAAGAGAATTATATATTCTACATACAACTATATATATATCATATAATAAAAGAGAATTATATAGTCTGTAGTTATCTTATATATATCAACCTCTCAGTGAAATGTAGAAATTGACATTTTCAGATATTGTGGCAAGGCACACTTATACTAAAATATTATTACCTATTTAAATATAACTAGTCATCCTGTATTTTATCTGCAGTAATATTTACAGTCAATTGGAATGTTATTTCTTTTGTTGTTCCTGCATCAGCTACTGGGAGCTCGTTAGGTTGGCTCCTGTGTCCTTTTGAGATGTCTTCATCCCTTTGTTTTTTGAGCACTTCCTTACTTTCTGCTCCTAGAAGACAGTCTTGGCTTATATAGAATTTTCCCAGCCCCAGATCTAGAATCAATTTCTCTAAAGAGCCCTGGTTTCTGTTACTGGAAAGTGATATTTAGAAACCGAGATGTTGGTGCTGGGTACGCCTGTTGTTACTGGACATCATGTAGTTTTAAAAGTCAGTGCTGTGTGTACATCATAGCATAATGCGATTTCAATATTTATTTTTAATTTTTAACAAGGAGTTAATTAAAATCTTTAATGAGGAAGTTGAGACTCCTGTGATGCTCTCTGTATTTCTGTCTTTAAAGTTAAATTTTATTTTTATTAAAGTAATGCTTGAACATAGCTTAAAAGATCAAATAGTAGAGGATTTTGAGAGATTGATAGTGGCATAGGTTTTGAAACTCTTTATATAATTAGCCAGATCAACTTGTATAGTAAAACCAAAACTAATGGATAATACTGACAACAAATATAGGTGACACGGTATCTCCATGAACTTCAAAATAGGAGTGAGGGGAATAGGTCGTGAACAGTTTTAAGAACTGCATAGTTTCTGAAAGTGTGAGGGCAGAAGCTCAGGGAAGGCAAAGGGCCTAGTGGCTATTCTCAGAGCCAGGGAACTTCCACATTGCCATCAATGTGGCACACTGGCAGCTTGTGGGCCATTCCGAGAACAGTGATGTCAACTGGGAGTGGAATTCCATGGCTCCTGTGAGTGGCTGAGTCCAAGGACAGACACCTTGGTGTGGTTTGCTGGTGTTGGAGTCTGCTGGTCTTTGTCCTGTGACTTCTCTGGATTATCTAACTGAAGCACCTTTCCAGGACAGAGCCCTGCACTGAACAGAGAGTCGTCTTTCCTTGCACAACTTGGTTTTTCTTGTCGTACTTGCCTCCTCTTTTCATTTGTTCATAATTAATATAATTAATTGGTATAATTTTAATCACAGACTGAGGCCCCAAATTATTTGATAAAACTATAAAGCTCCTGAAACAAGCTGGAGTCAGATAACCTATCCATTTCTCTTTCCCCTGAGTTGACCTAAGTAGTTCTCCATCCTTCTAATCCAGCCTAGACTGCATGATCTCTAAGCCTACTCTTACGAGGCTTCCCTTCACTATTTTCCTGAGAATTTTCTTTTCCTTCCTTTTTGTGTTAAATACATAGGCTCTGTGTTACTTACGTATCTTTCCTGTTCTTGGTTTATTTTGCTGCACATATGACTGTCTTTATTCATATTTAATTACTTGTTTAATAATCTGACTAGGAATAGGATTTTGGTTTAGAAAAAGAATTGTTTTAGCCTTTTGACATTGCTTTTGTTCTTTTCTAGGCAGGCCCAATCTGGGGAGAGAGGGGAGGAAGGTGCAAACTTGAAAATGAGAATTCCACTGCAGTTCTCAGATGACCATCATGGGGGTTTCATCTTGTCATTGCCTCCTTCTGTGGGACTAGATAATTCCTAGATAGAACCAGTCCCTCTTGTCAGGGTGTCACCACTTGTGGTGCTTAGGTCTGTTCCTCTATGGTGCATCTAGATTAATTTTGTAACCAAGTTACCCATCAAGTGTGTTTTATCTTAGTGTGTCTATGTTGAATAGGGCTAGGCATGCAGGATGATAGACCCTGTTGTGGAAATCGAAGGCAGAAGAAAAATTAGCTGAGGCAGGTTTCACTTCAAATCCTTATTTAATGAAGTTACATAGTTCTGATGGAATCCTTCACACCTTACCCTCAGACCCACTCTCACAATTATAGTATAATGTAATAGAGAAGTGATCCTTGTGGTTTTCTTGCAATTCAGGGGCTTATCAACAGTTTTAATCAAAGGGTTATGTATGAAGGTTAAAATCAATTTTCAGTGAATTCAGTTATGAACCTGTGGACATTCTTATAGTCATATCAGGGTGAACACAGAGGAATACTCATGTAGTTTATAAAAATGCGGCTCAAAAACCCATCCCTGTTTCTGGGAATGGGGTTTCAGTATATGACAGACTTAAGCAGAATTTAGTATCTCTTCCATTTGGCTGGGATTTAGGTCTGCATGGGAAGATTCTACCAATATAGTAGTGGTAAAGAAAATTCTTTCTTGATTCCAGTCAACTTGGTTTGAATTCAAGCTCTGTCATTAGCTGTAGGATCTTAGATGAGTTACGTTATTTCTCCAGTCTGTCTGTCTGTCCCTCCCTCCTTCCCTTCCCTTCCTTTTCCTTCCCTTCCTTTTCCTTCCCTTTCCTTTCCTTTCCTTTCCTTTCCTTTCCTTTCCTTTCCTTTCCTTTCCTTTCCTTTC